>JANCOA010000038.1:4747158-4757182 GCA_024363135.1 Leptodoras oyakawai
ACACGGGGAGAACATGCAAACTCCACACAGAAATTTCCCAGGTCGCCCCACCCGGGGATCGAACCCAGGTCCTTCTTAATGTTATGTCTGATCTGTTTATATACTTTTGAATCGAGGATTTCCTAAGCATGCATAAACTGATGTACAACAGAAAATCCATCTATATTGCAACAGTAAATCTCAATTCAGCTTTGATTGCCTGCTGCAACATGCAGACTGATGGATGCCTGATCAGTTCAAATCTAGGTGGGTATATAGAAAGGCATCTTTGTGTATGCTGGAATTTTAGCTTCAGAGTTGATACAGTAGGTCAGGACTCCCGGTTGCTGATCAGAAGGGATGCCACTGACATTGGGATGCCATTGTTGGACCCTTGAGCAAGGCCCTTATTGCTCTGCTCAACCCAGCCACTGACGGGTACAGTGCACCCATAGTGCTGGTTCTAAGTGTCAGAAAGGCCCAACCTGTGCCAGATTAAAAATGTGGACTTGATCCCCTGTGAATGGGAGCAACTGAAAGAGAATAAAAGTGAATGCATTACCACTGTGGGGACTATATGTGTCTGTTTTCAATTTCTGTTGAACTGCAGATGAATTTATATCCTTCATATTAGCAGAGAGATGAAACTGATAAGCATTGATAAGTTTGTTATGACACATTCATAAAAAAATCAGGTGGGAGTCCCCCAGAGATCCCATGTCCTTTTGAGTAAAAGAAAATTGCTGTAATTTTTCTAATAGCTCCTAATTTACTAAACTAAATGTGTTTTCTCCACAGAGCTTGGCTCACCCAGAGACCTGATAACCAGTGATGTAACAGATTCAAGCTTCATGGTGTCATGGTCAGCAGCTCCAGGCCGTGTCAGGCACTACCGTGTCCACTGGATGTCACAGTTTAGTGACGAATCAGGGGAGATAACTGTGCCAGGAGATGTGACAAGCACACTGCTGGAGGGCCTGAGCCCTGAAACACGGTATCAAGTGTCTGTTTTTGCCGCCTACAAACTTGGCGAGGGAGAGCCTCTAATGGGAGAAGAGACCACTGATGGTACATTCTGTTCATTTGTCTATCATATCACCATCCATCATAATTATGCATTTCTGGTGCTATGTGCTGTGTAAATCTAACCATGAGGGAGCATTTACATGTTCATTTTAACCACAGAATGACTTAAGCTACAAAATATGACAGTTAATACTTAGGTTAGTAAACATACAACAGAATTAGAGCCATAGTTTGGTCTACCATTTTGTGGTGTAAGGACCTGATGCCAGAGACAGGAAAGGGATCCATTTCTGCATCAGGTACTACAAAAACAATATTTTAAGCCATGCCACTGGATTCAAATTCAAATATTAAAGTATTGAGATTGGAGGCAGTGGTATTTTTCCTTCCCCACAAAAACACATTAGAATTTTCCAGAAATCATTACATGAGAGCCTCTTACTGTGACTTTCAGTTCTTGGATTGTGAACTGAGTTGTGTTATTTTGCCAGGGAGGGAGAACGGCATAGACGTTGTCTTTGCAAGGCGTTTATGAGATGTCTAGATTTTTGGTTGTCAGTTATTTGAGAAAGTGGAAAAAGGCAGCTAATGTGGTCATACACAAGATATCAGACATAATGTGGGCTTTAAAGGACATTTAGTGGAGGTGTAATGTAATATATAATAATAATAATAATAATAATAATAATAATAATTCTTTCTAATGGCCAATTTAGAAAGATTAGGCTGGGTGTATAAATAATATTAATTGTCATGTAAATATGTTTTTAGGGACAACTTTTGTTATTGATGTTTTTTTTTAGTTCTGCATTACTGAGTTTTTATATTTCCAAATGTTATTTTTCCAACAAAAAATTAAATGTTACACAAAAATGTTTGTATGTCAGTAATGAAAGCAACCCATTACAAAACCATTCTTCAGACAAAAACATTATGAAGGCTGCTGGGATTTGCATGCAAAAAGAGAAGTAAGTGTGACAGTCAAAGTCTCCAGAAGAGCTGTATCAGATTCTCCAAGACTCTCCGTAAAACTTAGCAGCTAATTACTGTACAATACGATGCAGAAGTCTTAGGCAAAGATGAATTTGAAAATAATGAAGATGTTCCTATATAAAGGAAAACACTATAAAGTGCAGTAAACAGTAATAAACTATAGGAAGTCAATATTTGCTGTGCCTTTTTGTTAAATAGTGTTGCCACATACAATGTGTGCAGTTTTATAAGGAAATTAGCAGGGAAGTTTTACTGAGCGTCTTGGAGAATCTGACACAGCTCTTCTGGAGACTTTGACTGCCACACTTACTTCTTTATTTGTATGCAAAACCAAGCAGCCTTCATTGTTTTTGTCTGAAAAGTGCTCTGTTTTGTAATGTGTTGCTTTCATTATGGACATATAAACGTTTCTGTGTAACATTTAATTTTTTGTTGGAAAAGTAACATTTGGAAATAGAAAATCTTTGTGTACTGAATCTAATGTAGAACACAAAAACACCCAAAACATCAATAACAAAAGTTGTACCTAAAAACAATAGGGTGCCTAAGACTTGGCACATGCTTTATGTAAAATATATTCCTTTTTGTGAAACTTGGTTTTATGAACTTCAAAACCAGAGTGTGCCGAAACAATGATGGACTAACCCAAACCTCTTTAATAGAGAATTAACACGGTCGCCACGGCAGCGCCTGAGACTTGCTGGTAAAACCACATTCATTTACACCTCGGCAAAACCTGACCCCATGTTCTGATAAGTCATATTGAGGTCGGGGTTTCAGGTTAGTCAGACAGATTCTTTTTTGCTGAGACCATGTAGAAGTGGCGGGATTCAGTCATATAAATATATAAATGGGGTTTGGAGTCTCCTTGGCTGTTCCTCAGTGGAAAAAGTGAGACGATGGTTGTGGGAGAAGAAGGGGGGTAGGGGTGGGGGGAGATAACATCATGGCAATGGAGTGAAAGCATTTTAAAACCATGCATCTGTGAACTGGCGGCTCTAATTTGGGCCATATGTAAGAGACACGTTCTAACAGGCTTTGGACACGCTTAGTTAAAGACCATACGCCTTCTCCGTCTACACATGGATGTGCAAAGAAAGTCAGTGGAGCAATGGAAACTTGCTTAAGTGTGGCATCAAACATCAACAATTTTTTGTGCCATTGTATCTACCTTAAAATCTTTTTTGGGCAGTTAGCTCCATTTTCTTTTAACAATGAGTCCTTGCGCCACAAGCACCTTTTAAATGGATCTCCTTCTCTGGTTAAGGATGCAAAGGTTACCTCAGGTCAGTCAGCATATTGGACGGCAACAATTCTTTCCGTTCGTAAAAGCGCTCCTAGTAAAAGTCTTGGAATCAGTAATTTCTTGGAAGCAAGAGAGATTTGGATGAGAATAAGCAAAAAATATTAACAGATAGTCTTTGGCTCGGTTGAACAGGAAATGACAGTCAAAAGCCGATGCAGACACACACAGAGAACAGCTTCGAGAAACTGAAAGCTTCTGCGTGGTTTTATTCTTATCATAATTTAGCAGGAATAATGTGCAGTTTAGAGAATGGAGCTGTGTAGTTTATGAGTTTTGTTGATCTGCCATCCCTAGACAATTGTTTAATAGGAACCATGTTCAGTGGATTGTTGTACGAAAATTTAATTTGAGTGTAATTCGATGGCTGTCTCTGGACAATTTCACAAAGTGAATAGAGATCCATGGAATACAGAAACAAAAATTCAGCAAACCCAAAGTAGAACCGTTGAATTCTTTCCTAAGTCAGTCTCTGCACTACCCTCTTCTATTTCAAAGCCTAGTTTAATATTTTCCGCTGTTTAAAATACTCGTTTTTTTTCCAGCGTGACAAGTTACTGCTGGTAGAAAGGCAGTATACTATTATTATTATTATTGCTATTATTATTATTATTATTATTATTATTATTATTATTATTATTATTATTAGTATTATTATTATTAGTATTATTATTATAATAAAAATTTTCTTTGAGGACCAAATGTCCTCTCAGCCAATTTCCAATAGTTTGTCTTACTATTTATATTATTACTATTATATACCAGGCGTCTTCTACTTCTTTCTCCAGCTGTAATTAATAAGGGAAGCTTTAGCTCTGTGCATTGCATCAACTCTATTGCTCAGGTGGTTTCTGACATACTGCAGTCTCTCTGATGATTTAAGCATGTGCTAAAACCCTTCAGCTGTTGTAATCCAGTTGTTTCTGTCTCTAGCTTCTGCTGCTGCTAAGGCGCTGACCGTGTCCGACGAGACGGAAAGGTCTATGAGAGTAAAATGGCAGGCAGCTCCAGGCAGGGTGCAGATCTACAGAGTGACATATGCGCCCCGATCTGGTGGCAAACAGCTGATTGTGAAAGTGCCGAACAACGTTACATCCGCTGTGCTGAAGAAGCTGCAGCCCGTGACCACGTATGACATCACTGTTCACCCCATTTACAGGCGTGGAGAAGGCAAAGCAAGGCAAGGAGTAGGAACCACACGTACGTTGGCCCATGAGTAAATAATTCAAAGCCCATCAGTCACAGGGTGTGTGTGTGTGTCTGTGTGTATGTGAGAGAGACAGAAAGACAGAAAGAGAGAGAATGAGAGAGAGAGAGAGATATCTAAAATGTGTCACATAGTATTTTAAAGAGAAGCTTTAACAACTCCCATTGCTAGTTTTGTGCATTGTTTTTCTTATCAGTACACTGAGATTTAACATCTGTTTTGACTTCATAGTAATACAATTGTAGGTTAGGTAATATTTATAGTCATGAAACCTTTCCCATGCTCTGGGCCCCTCCTAAAGACAGGCAGGTGGGAATATAGGGAGGAAATGGTGATTATGGGAGCAGAGACTAAATGATAAAGCTCAGTCTTTTCATGCACTATTTCTCAGAACAGAAATGACTATTCCTTCGTAGGAGTATTAATATTAATAATACTAATTTCTCTTAAATAAAGTTAGTTCGAGTTAAGTTAAAATCGGTGCAAGATCGGTGTGTCTCCTTTCCTGTTACTGGTGTACATGTACAAATTTCTCACCAACATGTGCTAAGATGGCTATCGGTATCGGTCTGTTTTTCCTGCAGTGTCACCTTATAAAGCTCCAAGAAACTTGCAGACCTCTGAACCGACCAAAACAAGTTTCCGTGTGACTTGGGACCCTGCGCCCGGCGATGTGCGTGGCTACAAAGTCGAGTTTTACCCAACTGATGACGAAGTCGATCCCGGAAAGCTGCTCGTGGGACCATATGACAACTCGGTCGTCTTAGAGGAGCTGAAGTAGGCAGAGAAAATGCTGAGAACTGTTCATTTCCAGTCTTAGGGTCACCGCTTTTGCTAAAGTTTGTTGTCTGGGTTTGTCTGCAGAGCAGGAACAAAGTATTCAGTGGCTGTGTTTGGAATGTTTGATGGAGGCCAGAGTTTACCTTTGGCTGGAGAGGAGAGAACAACACTTAACGATCCACCTGATCCTCCACGCATAGAGCTTCCCGGTAAAGCTTCACTCTCCGTAACACTTCCACACAACAAGTGCACACTCTTTAGACATGTAGAACTCAACTGTTGAGAAACGTACAACCATATGAACAATTAAATCTGTCTTCATGAAGTGTTTGTCATATTGAATTAGCCCATCTAAATGAGCTGTTACTATAGAAACCATAACTTGCTCATTGATATAAACCTGTGATTTGCCTTTCAGCCAGGACTACTGTCCAAGCCTTAATCCACACCTTCTGACCAATCAGAATTGAGAATCCGTGGTACAAATTCATTCATCATGTCTTTGTGCACTGATTTATTTATAACCTATTCTCTAGACTGATGCACCGGAAAATTCTTTTTGATCCGTTCTTATTTTCACTTGCCAGAGTTTGATTAGCTATAAAGTATTTCATCATGTACAACAAGATGTCCCTACTTGTGCTACAGCAAACAAACAAGCCAAAGGAACGTAGCGCATGTCTCTACCACCTCCTTGTCTTTCATGTTTCGGCGCTTCTGAGAAGTCCTCATGGAAAAGAAGCACACGGCTTCCAGTTAAGAGCCATTTTACAGCCAAGAGAGAAAAGGGGAGAGCACGAGGCGGTGTGAGGCTAGGAAAATGTTATGCTTATATCGTGATAGCTGAGATTAAAGACTGACCCTGGGCAAAAATTCCTTCTTCAATGGAGCTCAGACATGATGAACCTTTTCCCCGTAGGTTCTGATCTGAAGCCATATTTCAAGCTATGTCTATTTGAAGAGCCGATTTCACAAATATCAAAGAAATCTGTTTTTGTAGTAGTTTTTAGTCGTTTTGAAGTCGCCTTTGAAGTCTCAAAGCAAAAAACGTGCATGATGCCATCAAATCAAACTATACAGAGAATGAGACAAGAACCTTGTATGAAACCAGGCGAGGAAAATCAGGCAATCCCAACCAAGATGGAATTAAACATTTTTTTCAAAACTTTGCAAAACCTGGGAATTCTTTTTTCTTTCTCTTTTTTTTTTGCATGATTGGTATATAAGCATTTGCAATAGTAAAAAAAAAAGCTGTTTGATATAACCAAGCTAAATGCACAAAGCATTTTTATTTATTTCTTTTTCTTATTTATGTGCATAAAGTCAGTGGAAACATCTCAAGTGTTTTTTTTTTCCTGTTTTCACTCCTGCTATTGTGGATTTTTTTGGTAAACCATGACACATGATTCGCATCACAACTAGCCAAGGACGTTTTTCTTAAAAATACAAATAACTCAGTCTTACTCAACATTTTGAACTCAGCATTGGCGTTGTGTACATTACAACTTTGTGTCTGAATTGCAGACAGGCTTCGGGCTTTCCCTCGAATTTGTCATGAATAAATCATTGTTCTATATAACGTTTTCCATTGCAGAAACACAGGCAGTGTGTGCAGTGCAGTGCAGCCGTCTCTTTGCAGGTGTCTGGAGCTATGTAAAAAAAGTATGTTGGAGGAGGAATGTGCCATAACTCAGGGAGGGCTTTGCTCGTATATCACTCAACTACAGAGCTTCGTCTTGAGGAGACAGAGGCCATCATGTCTGGCCTCCAGGGCTGGATACCAGAGAAGACTGGATACTACAGCAAGAATGAAAATGTGGGGGGAAATGGAAGGGAAAAAGGGGGGAAGGGGTATAAATCTTTGTGCAAATTGTGTATTGTTTGAAAAAAAAAGAAATAAAGTTTTTACCAAATGTCTGTTGTTGTTTTTTTGCTACAATCTTGTGAGTGTTCCTGTGCTCACTGCATTTCCTGTACAATTCGTCTTTCTTTAATTTTCCTTATGGGCTCAGGGATTCCCTGTTCCTAAAGCTTTTTGACTTCATTGTGACGGGTGTCCTCCATGACCTTGTTCCACAGATGCTCAGTGTAAAACCACAGCCAAAGCAGATATCGTTCTGCTGGTGGACGGATCCTGGAGCATCGGGCGTTTGAACTTCAAGACCATTCGGACCTTCATCGCTCGCATGGTGGGCGTCTTTGACATCGGACCAGACAAGGTTCAGATTGGTGAGGCTCTGGTGCTTTGGCACATTTTTTTAGAGGCACAGATTTATGGCAATGACGTAACACTTCTGGACGCCAGATGTGATCTCAAAATTGGGGCCGGGAGATGAGTTATTGCTTGAATTGTGTTTGAACTTAAACGCGTGAGGACAAAGTAAAATGAAAAGAGATTCTCCTGAACCTTTGTCAGATCTGATATTTAATCTCGATCTTTACCAGGTCTGGCTCAATACAGTGGAGACCCCAGGACAGAGTGGAACCTTAATACTCACAAGACCCGTGAAAGCCTCTTGAATGCTGTGGCCAACCTGCCGTATAAAGGCGGAAACACCATGACGGGTACGCGTTTGGTTCACAATGTTTACTGTATGAAGGGTGATAGTTTAATAACATTTTCTCTAAGTATGTATCTCCATCCTGGCTAAACTTTTGCTGTGTTGATTTCTTTCCTCAATAGGTCTGGCTTTGAACTTCATTCTGAAGAACAACTTTAAACCAGAAGTAGGGCTCAGGTCTGACTCTCGTAAGATCGGTGTCCTCATTACTGATGGCAAGTCACAGGATGACATTATTGTCAGCTCTCAGAATCTGAAGATCGAAAACATTGAGCTTTATGCCATTGGTGGGTGTCCAAGTTCATTATGTTGTGGGTTACATTGCTAGAAATTTGCTAATCCTTTTCCTGTAAAAGCAACTTTAAGTGGTTAAATTCCTCATGGCTGATATTGCTTGTTTAGTGGTACTTGTGTCACATATTTTACCATACCAACTTATTTATATGGAGAATCTGTGTACTAAGCTAGTCATCTAGATGCGCAACATTTCTGATTTGGGTGTCCTTTGATATAAATATTCCTAATGAATGTAAAGGGTACTGATATTGTTAAATCATTATGAGCAGTTTAAAAATGTATTCAATAACTATTTATGATAAACATTAACTTTTACAAGCTATTCAGAGGTTCTGTAATGAACTGAGAAGCAAAGATAGACTTTCTGGTTCTGGATGTTTAGGTGTGAAGAATGCTGACGAGAATGAGTTGAGGTCCATTGCTTCCGAGCCCGATGAGATCCACATGTACAACGTTAATGACTTCTCCTTCCTGCTGGATATTGTCGATGGCCTCAGCGAAAATCTCTGTAATAGCGTCAAAGGGCCAGGTAAACAGCCTCCGTTTTCACATACAGTCTGAATCTGAGCTGTTTTGCAAACGTGACAGACCGGTAATTCTGATTCTGTGGATGTAATATGAATGTAGATGAACGAAGTGAAGGGTTGGAAGTGTAAACTTGAAGAACTGTATTCTGTAGAACAGGCAGGGGTGAACACAGATAACGACCGTTCTAATAAAAAACTAGTAAAATATCAAAGATCAAACCCAAAGGTTGTAAACTTATAGACTTAATAATGGGTGTGTGGGTAAAAATGTGTTGTTAAATGAATTGTCAGACATGGCTACATGATAATGAGAGTATAAAAAAATTAAAGAACATAATAAACATTATGATGGGTGAATGGGGATACAATTGTGCTTTTTGACAGTCAGATTGCACTGGAGTTTCAATGCTTGACCCCATTGTAATTGTCAAGCAGAAGCTGGAAGGACCTTCTACTGAATAAACTCGAAAAGGAATATTGTAAATCAAAGCTGTGCAAGTTGGCCAAAGTGAACCTTCAACTGTTATAGCTTGTACCTCTCGAGACTTTGTTCTAAAATACATTTCACTAAAAGCTTAACAATGCCATAACCCTACAGTGCAGTCCAGATACTGAGCCCAGTTCCTCTCAGGTCCATAACAGTGATTTACCTCACACTGAACAGTCACACTATATTCTCAAACAGGCCAGCCCCTAAAGCTATTGATATATGCTTCACTTTATGTCTTTCGAGAGAAACTAATACACCTCGGATAGATTTGTAACTCGTACATCTGCTGTTGTGAGAGCTGTTTTCCACTCCACTTTGCATTTTTTTTTGCATTTCCATGAAGGAGGACCAGGGACTCCCACAGATCTAGAGACATCAGAGGTTACTCAGTACTCCTTCCGTGTCACTTGGATGCCCCCTGATGAACCTGTGGAGAGATTCCGGATCGAATATGTCCCTGTGGCTGGAGGCACGACTGAAGTGGTGAGATTCTCTGAATGCTATTGACACGGCTTTCAAGGAACAATTTAATGTTTGATGTCTGAAACTTTACCTCCTTTTGTTTTTTTTTCTGGAGCTGTAAAAATTGCATGTCTCAGCAAATCAAAATACAGTACAGGCCAAACATTTTGGACACACCTTCTCATTCAATGCGTTTTCTTTATTTTTATGAATATTTACATTGTAGATTCTCACTGAAGGCATCAAAACTAGTTCATTCATATTAATGAATTATAATTCATAATTATAATTCATATTATAAAATAATCATAATATGAATTTGAACAGCTGTCCAATAGGGCTGTTGGCTGTGTAGTAACCTGACTTCTGCACAACACAACTGATGGTCCCAACCCCATT
>JANCOA010000038.1:4757282-4772522 GCA_024363135.1 Leptodoras oyakawai
TTGAATGAGAAGGTGTGTCCAAACTTTTGGTCTGTACTGCATACCCTATGTCTGTGAAATGAAACAGAAAAAGTCTAAATCCAACAAAGCCATTTGTAGTAATATTATCAGCCGAATCACATCATGAAAACCAGCCAGTAATGTAAAATGTATAGTGGTACAATTGCTTTCCATTCTGCAGTGTCCTTTCGTGTTGAAGTCTCAGAAACAACTAAACCGAAAGCCTTCCTTCCTTACTAGCAGCATTAACGTTGGAGCTCCCATATGCAACTAATGAAGCAAACCTCAGCCACCAAAAAAAAAACCCCAAAAAATCTTACTTGATTGACAAGGGAAATAGTGCAAATATTGTTTTCTGGCAGAAATCTAATTTTTGTACTCTTTTTCCAGTCATGAACACTACACACACCACCATTAATCTATCCAGCTGACTCATCATCATCAGTCTATACTGATAGTTTGCTTTATGCTTGTAAAACAGCCAGTTTAGATACATTTACAGTGCCTGATTCCGCCACAGATTTTTTTTTTCCATTCAAGTGCCCAGAGTTTTCCGTCGGCCTATTAGAGGCTTCATAAAGTTGCGGTTTTGCGGTCCTCCAGAACTGACTCCACATTGGGTTGACTTTTTATTGGATCCCTTACAGTGGAAACAACTGCTATTATATAATAAGTTCAAATTTATACCATATATAAATCTGTCTTATGGGAGGTCTGATCAGGTTCCCGTAATTCTTATAGGTAAACCACTTTTTCTGACAATTTTATATTTCATGAGCTTTTCATATACTGTAAGTACATTATGGTATGATTTTATTGTAACCTGCTTCTTTGTGTGAAGATATTACGGTTTGTGGATATGAAATTAGTCTTCTGGGTTAGCTGGTGTAATATTTGGTGTTTTCAGAATTCACTAGTCCACTCTGATCTGTAGTTTGTCATGATTCATGGGTGTTAAATAATTATTTGGCGAGCTTATTTGATTTTTTACAGCTGTATGTGGATGGTGAGGAGAACACTTTGGTGCTCACTGGCCTGACCCCTGATACGGAGTATGCAGTCAGTGTCTTGTCCATTATTGGCAAGGACGTCAGTGACCCACTCAAAGGCACAGAAACCACCTGTAAGTTGCACACATGTTTAATTCCTCTGTGCTGTTTGTTTTATTCATCATGTAATTTCTGCAACTCCTCATACTTTATTTAACATTCTAAAATCCACTTTCTCCACACCAGAATACTATTAATACCAAGCTGCAGCCTTTTTTGGTTAGCCATTTCCATTGTAAAGGTGGATAGTTACTGAATATATGTTTGTGCGAATAACTTCTTTCTCAGTGAATGAACCTAGACAATTGTTTGTTTGAATCATGTCTGACTGCTGAAGGAATAATCCAAATGAAATCAAACACTGTTCTCCACCCTAGATTCATCCTTGATTAACCAAGACTCCTTCTATGTCTGAAATTTGAATTACATTCTTACTTTAAATATCAAATATCACACACATATCAAAAAGTGTTATGTTTCTTAAAGTAATATTAAACATACTGCCATTTGATGACACACTGGCACCTATAAAAGTGGTCTGAAGGACATTGTAGAGATATAAAACAGCTGTAGAGCCATCTTGCACCCTGAAACTATTGAAATATATTTTTGATGTCAGTCCACTATGCAATTATTGCCTACTCATACTGCAAAGCTCAAACAATCACCTGCATAAATACACAGCAATAGTACAATGCATTGAACAGACTGTAATAACATGTACTTCACTTTACTTCTACAGTGCCCCTGGCTGCCGTGAAGAGCATGACGGTCTATGACGAAGGTATGACCAGCATGCGAGTGAGATGGGAGATAGTAGAAGGTGCTACCGGCTACTTGCTCAAGTACATTGCCATTAATGCCACTGAGCCCGCAGTGGAGAAAGAGGTGAGAGCTGGATCACATTCAAATGCTTACTCAGCCTTTCCACATCCATTTTATGAAGCATGTTGGCAAAGTCCCTGCCAGTAGTTCCTCACTTCCAGATGTCAAAATGCAAGAAACTATGCTTTTACTGTGCTGTTTAGGCAAGTGCGTACAAAAATTAGACTACTGGGACCCAAGAAGGTAATGGCAAAGATTAGATCATTTTGGGTATGTGACAGCTGTTTCTCCCCTGAAGTCATTGCAGTGATATGAACCAAATAGTATTTTAGCAGATGCTGTGCATTTTTTTTTTTTGCTTTCCGTTTTCTAGAGGGGGACTGAAGGGCTGCCAGAAATAGCCCCCCAAAGAAGGAAGATACATTAGGCAACAAGCAGCTTTAGTTCTGAATGAGGCATTCAAAATATGCGACAAGTCCTGTCTAGCTGTGTTGCCTTCCTTCTAACATCCTGTCTTTCTGTCTTCCTCCCACTTGCAGATACAAGTTAGGGAAAATGTCAACGATGTCCAGCTGCTGGAGCTGCTTCCTAATACGGCCTATGCTTTATCTCTGTTTGCTCTACATGGGAATGCCGCCAGCGCTCCTCTCATTGACCAGGGAGTCACTTGTATGTTAACTTGCGCTCATATCCAAACTAGTTTAGTGTTTTTTTTTATGTTGACCCATTTCTAACTTCCTTCAGCTCCTCATTTTTTCCCATCATGCTGTCTGTCTGTCTTAGTACCTCTCCCTCCTTCGGGCAAACTGACAATCAGCGAGGTGACCCACAGTTCCATGCGTCTGAATTGGGATCGAGCTCCAGGGACGGTCATAAAGTACATCGTCACCTACAAGTATGAAGGTGGAGAGACAACTGAGGTACTATATAGTCCATCCTTTCTAACATGTGATAAGAAGACAGTCATACAACCATGAGATGGTACTTCTTTATAAAAATGGCAAACCCATCAGCTTTCTGAAAAGGAACTGTCTGAAGTCTGATTAAGTATGACACCATTACACATTATCTCACAGTTGGAAAATGCTTTATCCCTCGAGTCAAGCAATGTAGAGAATGTGAAGTGCTGGAGAAGATGGGCTGTACATCAGCAATAAGGAAGAATCCTAGATATCTGGAGGGGGTTAGTGGACAAAAGAGGTAGCATTACAGCACCCAAGCACAAAAAGCTGTGTATGGTAACTTTGTTAACTACTCTTGACTCCAGACCAAGAGGAACTCTGAAAACCCCCATTCATGTTTGAATCTTTGAGTACTTCAGCTGTGGTCACTCAGCGTGGTGGACATAATGTGGGCTAGCATTCAACTCTCTTCAATGGTCTAGTTAATTAGAATTTATATGAGGTTGTGAATTTATGTTGGATCTAACTTTGTTGTATATAAAGTCATAGACATCTATGGAAACTTCTAGAGTTGTTTCCACCATCAGAATGGCAAGTTATCATGATTTTGTGACTTTCAACACGGTTTAATAGTTGAAGCTCATGAGATAGGTCATAGCAAGAATCGATTCTTGTGACACTGCAACATTCCCTCCAACATCGCGTGGGGGACCAACCAAGTATCAACGTGTTTACCAGTTTTTCTGGTACTTCAGTGTACATTGATATACTAAAACCTGAGGTATTACTGTGGTACTGTGGCATGGTTCTGGACTGTCCATGAAAAAAATGATAAATGACAGGTGTGTGCCTAGATTGGATACATTATTTAAACTTCATCTAGTCCAGTTATGTAGTCAAGAAGATGTTCGTGTCATCCAGACAGTTTTTTTAATGCCCTTTTTGTCATCTAGTTTCCATTGGAATGTGTCAACATATACTTAGCCAAACTAAGTAAACGTAAACCCAAAGGATAATTAAAGGACACATTTTGGGACTTTTCCATGCACTTAATGCCATTTCTGTTTTCCCATCTTGATGTCTAACTGATAGGTTGACGTCAGTGGTGATACCACTACTCTGGTTCTCAAAAACCTACGTTCTCAAACTGAGTATGACGTTACCGTCACTCCTGTATATGATGCAGGAATGGGAGGCAAAATGACTGGCAGTGATACCACCGGTGAGATTTAATTTTGAGTCATTCTTTGAGAGCAGTGAAAGATTTATGTTTACCATCAACTTTGTACCAGACTACATATTAGCTCAGATTACATATTAGGTCTTGGCTGCTGAAAGAATGGCTGTGAGACATTTCAGTATCTCTACCATCTCTGGCATTGGAATATTTCCCATGCATTTCAGCACAACACATTAATGCCAGGCAGTCAATGCACAGGGCAATGTTTATTTACCAATCCCAGTTGACTCATTGAGATATCTTATGTTCTCTGTCACACAATGCCTTTTACTGTAGACACAAACGCTCAACATCAGATGTTCAACATCAGAAAACAAAATTTAGAGCTTGAATGATGACTAATAGTGTAGTAATTGGGCCACATTCTACTTTGCCCTTCCATGCAGATGTGGTGCCAGCCCCAAAGAACTTGATGTTCTCTGAGGTGACACAGACTTCTTTTAGAGCCACATGGGAACATGGAGCCCCAGATGTTGCCCTCTACCGCATTGGGTGGGTTAAGAAAGGAGAGGCAGATCCCCAACAAGTAAGTTGATCCATGTTGCTCTAAAGAATATCCAAAGACAAGGTTGAGATTGTGGAATAGAATTGAATTGAACAGAAAAATATTCTTATAGTGCTTCTTAGTGCTTCAAAGCTTAATCCCAAAGACTAGTAGTAAGTAGTAAGGAATATCCCTGAGATCCAGCTAAGAAGAAGGAAACAATGGTAGGAACAATTGTTCAGAAGGTTACCAAAAGACAAGTTGGTCATAATCACCAACCAATCATTTAGAAAAGAGCAGGATTTGTAGGACTCCGGATAGCACGAGTATGATGCAGATCAAACCAGGCACTTGTGATAATAATTGCCTGGCAGTGTTCTTACAGCTAAGATTTGCGTTTCTCTTTCAAGACTATCCTGAGCAGTGAGGAAACATCTCATGTTCTCACCGGCCTGGACCCAGAAACTCTGTATGATGTCACAGTCACAGCCATCTACCCTGACGAGTCTGAGAGCGAAGACCTGATTGGTAGCCAACGTACATGTAAGATACACACATACAAGTGGATACCCAAGTGCAAATACATCCTCACTGATCAACTGGAATAACATATTGTTCTCTTAACGTCTTTTTCTAGTGTCAAAGATTACGCCTGGTATGTTGTTTCAAACATGAAGAAATATTGACATTACAGTAATTGTAATGGTAACAACCTGTGCTGGCCATGAATGTGTTCATGGAAGCACACTTTAGAAAGAGAATTGCATGTGCATTATTGAACTCAGTACTGCAAATGCTAATAAAAATGTCAATCACAGCCAACTTTTCACCAGAAACACCATCCATCCACCAGTCTTGTCAAAGTCATTATGTCACCCATCATCTTGCCATCAATTCCATCCATTCATTGCCAATGTCTATTAGCTGTCAGTCTCCGTGTCATTATATGTGCATGTGCATACGTAACCTGCTCGGCTCCACTTTGTCCACATTGTGAAACGTGGCTTCATCACCATCATCATCATGTGCTTCTCCATTCAGCTTCCAGGACTGAGTGTTGTAAGAGTAGTACAAAGTGACATGTCTAACATATGCTTCACCTTCTACTAGCTCCAAATGGACCTCCTCAGAACTTGCAAGTTTTTAATGCCACTACCACCACTCTGACTGTCAAGTGGGACCACGGTTCTATCCCCGCCTTGAACTACAAGATCAACTATCAACCAGTGGATGGTGGAGAAGCTTTGTCCGTAAGTCTTTCTGCACCCAGTCACCCCTCACTGCAGAGCGGATCTTTATAATCACAATGTAATGAGCCGCGCAAAACTGACTCGATATGTCCAGCAGAACTTTCCACATTACAAACACATAATATGTTTTTACAGACTTGTCAAGCCTTATGTTATCAATTACAGTAGGAAACCCCCTGGAAAGTTGGAAACCCTTTTCCATAACCATCAACAACCTGAAATGTCTTGAGCTTTGAACAGTTTATTCTAAAGAACACAACCGGTGTGGTTAAGCCAATTATCACAAGGACTGTTGTTTGTTTTGTTGTTTTCCACATGGTGTAAATCTACAAGTTGGCAAAAGATGATAAATCTCTACCCACGAATGGAGTTAGATCACAAATTGAAATGAAATCACTAACAGACACTGGATATTCACAGAATCTATTCTGTTTTTGTCACTCATTCTTTCATGGTCTAATCCATTTCATAATACGATTACTCAACCCAGAGCAGAAACACTGGATCCAATATAATTTTTACATTTTGAGCAATTTGTAAAATTCTGGGCTAACACATACAGTATACATGTACTCTATGGTCTCAGACACTAATTCTCCAAATTGGATGAGAGACATTTACATTTATGACATTTGGCAGACACCCTTATCCAGAGTGACTTACATTTATCTCATTTATACAACTGAGCAGTTGAGGGACAAGTGCCTTGCTCAGGGGCCCAATGGGGGTAGCTTGGTGGTGCCGGAGCTTGAACCACCAACCTTCTATTCAGTAACTCAACACCTTAACCACAGAGCCACTCCTGCCCCGTAGTGATCAGTAGTGTCCAATCTTATCCACAGAGGGCCAGTGTGGGTGCAGGTTTTCTTTCCAACCAAGCAGAAGATACACACTATTAAAAGCCAAGATCCATTGATTAGATCAATTGATTAAAAACAGGTGGAATGAGGTGTGGCTCCTGCTTGACTGGAAGGAGATCCTGCACCCACAGCGGCCCTTTGTTTAGCACATTTGCAGGTCCACATTGTTGTTCTGAGCATGCTCCATCCTAGCTATGCCAGAGTTTCTATACATTTGGTCCTGATTCTGTAGCATTAGAAGCTAGAACAGCTGCAAACCCTGGCCAATGTGGAAGTCCTCAAGGGTTAAACAAGAAAATAAATACCAAGGCAATCCTTGTTGTTGGATAACATAAACACCTTCACCATGACCTTAAAACAGCTGGAACAGTATGTTTCTGGCGCCGTTTTTAATAAACAGCAATGATGTAATCTTTACAATGAGAAGAGCAGAATTGTGGACTATTAGTCTTTTGTCACATCGTTAGTTTAATATTTAGATTATGTCACTGTCTCAGGGCTTACTTCTTCACTTCTTTACAGCACCAGTCTTTGCTCATTAATCGAGGTCATCTATGAACTTGACCTTGAAATTTTGCATGTGCTTTATGCTGTTACTGTTGCACATGTCAAGAAATACATTTAAATGTATTTATTTTTAGTATATTTAAGTACGTTAAAATGGTTAATTAATAAACAGAACATTTTGTAATTTGTGTAATATCTTATTCAGGGATTACATGATAAAATTGTCGATAAATTATCTATAAGAAATCCTGCAGAGGTTTTACAGAATATTAGATTCAAATGTTTTTCTGGTTAAAGACATTAACAAAAGGGAAAAAAAGGATAACAGTGAAAAAAAGAAAAAAAGGATAGGGCAATGGTAGCTCCATGGTTAAGACATTGGACTACTTATTAGGAAGCCATGAATTCAAAATCCAAGCATCACCCTTGAGTAAGGCCCCCAACCCTCAACTGCTCGAATATATAAATAGATAATTGTAAGTCACTCTGGATAAGGGTGTCTGCCAAATGCCATAAATGTAAATGGATAATAACACGCATGCTACATCATATACAAAGGTTTTCACTGCTAACTTTAAACCTAGCCATTTGAATCAAACTCCAGAAATGGCGGTACTGTATATACAGTATGGAACTAAATGAGGCAGAGATTCAGTACCTTCAGACTCAATGGACTGTATATTGCAATGACCAAAGACACATCGCTAAAACATCTGGAGGGATCATCATGGAAGAACAGTGGAAGGTTTTAGACCAGCCAAGTCAGTCTGTTAATTTAGATACAATTATTGCATCTGTGGAAATCAATATGAACAAGAACTGCAGCTAAAAAAAACAAAAAAAAAAACTGGCAAAGCAGTGCAAAGGAAAATCATGAGAATATGCTTTTGTCAGTGGGCCAAAGACCTAATGTGGTTATAGCACATATGGTGAAATGCTAATTTATATGTTTCTTAAACTGTCGTTTCAGTTTAAATTCAACTGAGCGCATGAGGTCCAAATTTCCAAAACACAAAACCCAGAAATATTCAGAATTCAAAGTGTTTTGTTGCAACCCATTTGATTAGCATTTACTTAATAAATGTAAAATGTTGGTGTTAAGTATTATTGGACAGCACCTTAAACCTTATCTTTAATACAGCACTCTAGCTTCTAAGACTACTTTACAAAGTTCAGGAAAGGGTTGATTTTGTGGGGTATAACAATGTGATGCTCATGATGATATAACAATGTGATGATTAGTGCCTTGTCCGCATCTCAGCCAGTGAAGCTTTTTTGATGACTTGGTTTCTAGACAGAAATAAAAAGGGAGTTCCAATAATTTGTCCAATGCAAACAGTAACTGTTTGCTGACATGTATTCCAAACAGACCCAGGTTGGAGGAAAGAAGAACAGTGTTATTCTTCAGAAGCTGACTCCTGACACTGCATATTCCATCACTGTAGTGGCAGTGTACCGCACCGGAGAGCCCAAAGACATTTCTGGCCAAGGAAAGACAAGTACGTGTTTGTGTGATTCAAAGAGACATTTTGCAGTTCTTTCATTTAAAGGAGGTCAGATGGGGTTATAGTTGTAGATGTTTGGCAAACAGAGTATGACAGCAGTTCTGAAGTATTTGTTCTCTACCAGAACCATTAGGTGGGGTGAGAAACCTCCAGGTCTTGAACCCAACCATGACCTCTCTGAATGTACGCTGGGAGCCAGCTGAAGGAAAAGTAAAGGAGTACAAAGTCATATATGTTCCTGCAGCCGGTGGAGCTGAAACCATGGTAGGGCTGGTATGGCTGGCAACGGGAATGCAGTGTTTGCAGTGTTGAGCTCAGATTGACTAACATTAGTTTTACATTAAATAAACAGGAGCAGGTGTCAGGCACCACTACCACCACAGTTCTGAGAAGCCTTCAGCCGGACACTCTATACACCGTCACTGTGTACCCAGTGTATGCCGAGGGTGACGGAAATAGGATGACAAAAAATGGAAAGACAAGTGAGTTTAACAATTACTGGTGTTTTATAAACCTACAGTATTTGTATTGTGGTGTTTTTTATAGATAGCACAACGCTGTCATTTGTGCTTGTTCTATCAGAAAGCAGCAGAACACCAAATTTGTAAAACCAAATAAATCTTGTTTTGTCCTGCAGGGGCCCTGGGAGGCGTAAAGAATTTGAGGGTCACTGACCCCACCATGACCTCTCTCAATGTCAAGTGGGAACCTGCTGATGGAGCGGTACGCCAGTACAAGGTCTTCTACGTCCCTGCAGCTGGAGGCACGGAGGATATGGTGGGACTTGCTGAAACTCGCTCTGCTCTTAGTTTTGTTTGTTTGAATGCATATTTGTGTCTTATTTGAAGAGTTCCTCTTGGGTTAAGTAAAACCCAATGTCAATGTGTACCAGATGTTTGGCCTAAACAGGCAGATAGACCCTGACAGTTTTAGCTGAACCATCCAATAATCAATTTGCAAGGTCTGATGCACTTATCGAGTTTGCGTGCTGTAGCTCCAAAGATATTTTGATAAACTCTGTAAACCATGTATAGTTGTTGTTTCTTTCCCCTTTCCAGGTTATTGGTACTGTCTTGCATAAGGAAAGATTCCTGCAGTAAAATAAACACAAATTGAAATGTATGAATATTTTGAACAGGAGCAAGTTCCTGCAGGCACAACAAACATTGTACTGAGGAACCTTCAGCCAGACACTGATTACACTGTGTCAGTTTTGCCAGTATATCCAGCTACCGAGGGTCGGCGCCAGTCCGAGAATGGAAAGACCTGTGAGTATGAAGCCATTGTGTCAACTCAGTGCTCTTCATATTTATGTGTCTTATGATAATAACACTTTTGAAAAGGAAACTTATTTTGCCATTGTGGCTTGTCCTGATGAGTCACTGTCACTTTCCAGTGCCTCTTGGTGGTGTTAGGGGTCTCCGTATCTCTGATTCCACCTTCACCACGCTGACAGCAACCTGGGATGCTGCTGATGGGAATGTTCAAGGTTACAAAGTCATCTACGTTCCAACAGATGGAGGCCCTGAGCTTGTGGTAAAATTCTGCTTTTTTTTTTAACTTAGTACTACTTTCTTTTCCTAAGTACTACACTTTTTTCACTTCCACATCACTACAGTGCTGACATCATACATGATGACAGACATGAATTTTCAGGGATGTGTAATGTAAGTGTCTGGCATAGGCCCTGATGACTGAAAAATCTAATCTTTGTTGTGTTCCAAGTGCGATTTCTACATAGACAGATGAAAATGTCATTGTAATTTTAAACTTGATAGTTGAAATTTTACATGCCAGTATTCAGGATCACTTGGAGCAAACCAAGTGTGAAGGCATACAATCTTAAAAAAATTAATTTGCCATTACAGAGATTTAACATGCCTTTGGAAAAGGATCCGTGACATTCCAATTTTGCATGCCAATGTTCAGGATCGCTTGGTGCTAACCAAGGGTGAAAAGAATACTATCTCAATATTGAATGTGTTATTAAATTGACTTGGCATTTAGGGATAGAACTTTTGATAATTTGCATTACCTATTTGAAATTGGCAACCATAAGCCATGACGTTTAATTTAGAATTTCTAGGACGAGAGAGAGATCAATTAAGATAATGCTTTATTACCAGAACATGCTGAATGGTAGGGGTTTTCCATTTCCACCATGGCTCAGTAGAACATCTCCTGTCCCACTTTACAGGAACAAGTATCTGAGAGCACTACTACTTTCGTGATGAAAAGGCTTAAGCCTGACACTCTGTACACAGTCACCGTGGTGCCTGTTTATGCTGAAGGAGATGGACCACATCTCTCTGAAAAGGGCAGGACAAGTAAGGAATAATGGTGACATTCACAACTTTGCATTAGTCATTTGCTGGGAATCACTACAAACTTCCATTCACTTGTTCTTCCCAGAACCTTTGGGGACTGTGAGGAACCTAAAGGTCACTGATCCAACCATATATACACTCAATGTTCGTTGGGACCCTGCTGACGACAATGTCAGAGAGTACATTGTCATCTATGTCCCCGAAACCGGCGGTGAACAAGAAGTGGTGAGAAAGTCTATTTTCGTCTACAACCGAAATCTAGTCTAAATTGAACTCTATAGTGTTTAGTGTAAAAAAAAAACCACCCACCCTCCCAAGGATAGAGTTTTTTCTTAAATGTCACTCAAAAAACAATGAGAAGTCAATTCTAGCATACTGATTGCTCATAATAGTTCACAAATGTGTGTGAACAGGATCAGGTCCCCGGAAGCATCACCTCCACCGTTCTGAAGAATCTGGAACCTGACACAGTGTACACTGTTACTGTGGTGCCTGTTTACCATGAGATGGAAGGGAAACCCCTGTCGGAAAATGGAAAGACAAGTAAGTCATAGATTTGCTAATTAGATGCATAAGATACAAGGAAACTAAACAGTTTTACTTCACAAGACTTCTGTCGCATTATGAGTTCACTTGTAGGCCTATAAAGCTGGAACAAAAATAAGGTAATATTCTATGACAAATCGGATCCTTGAGAATCATTGGCTGTGGTGTACCTCTCAGCATTTCGAGAGCTGAAACATGTAGACTTTGTCTAAAAAATAATATGATAATAAACAGTGCCAGAAAGTGTTGCAACGGCCATTTGTTTCACTGGATGACCATTGCAGAAATGGAAGAAGAGGCAGCATAGTGCCATAACCAGGAACTCCCTCACAACTCCTTGTTTAGCCACTTTTCTGGTGTAGTGAATGTTTTATATGGGTTTTCTCTGGGTTTCTCTGGGGTGAATCTGCCCATTGGTCTTAAATGCGTGTGCATGGTGACACTCTAGGGTATCCCACCTTGTCCACCTTGTCCCTTGCCCAGTGTTTCCATCATCAGCTCCAAACCTAATAAAACCCTTACTAGGATTTGCACATACTCAAGAGGAACAATTAAACAAACAAATACTACTGTTATTACTATATTGCTTATTTTGACCAGAACCTCTGGGTGGAGTCCGGAACCTGCAGGTAACCGACCCAACTGCAAACAGCTTGACCGTACACTGGGGCCATGCAGATGGAAATCCTCGCCACTACAAGGTTTTCTATGTAACACAACCCGGGACAGCAGAGAAAATGGTAAAAATCAGACGCCTTGTCTGCTTAAAAACATATCTAACATATTGTGTTACAGTGTACCGATTTGGTTGTTCTTTTTTCCCTGACATTTAAACAGGAACAAGTTTCTGGTAGCACTACCACCACTGTTCTGCATAACCTAGATCCCAACACTGTCTACAAGGTCACGTTGCTGCCCATATACGAACAAGATGTAGAAGGCAAACGTCAGTCTGAGAATGGAAAGACGAGTAAGTCCACTTATGGTTTATCACCTACTTGTGGGATGACAGCACTGGTTTTCAGTGGCAGTTTTGGGTTTGCAGAACATGAGTTCATGGTGTCATGAGTTGTGGTGCTGTGTTTTGTACAGAGCCTCAGGGAGCAGTGAAGAACATTCAGGTGACAGATCCTACAGTGAACTCTTTAAGGGTGCGCTGGGACCCGGCTGATGGTGACGTCCGTCAGTACAACGTCCTTTATGTGCCTACTACTGGAGGCAGTGAAAGCATGGTACGTAATTGCAGCATGCGTGTAGATTCTAATATTACAATGAAACGTTAATTAGCCATTGCATACTAATAATTCTGAGACTCTTTCTTCAGACTCAGGTGTCTGGAGTCTCGACCAACACCATTCTCAGGAACCTACAGCCAAACACGGAGTACACAATTACTGTGGTGCCAGTGTATTCAGATATGGAGGGGAAGAGACAGTCAGAGAAAGGAAAGACAAGTGTGTATTAGTCAAACATTTCCTTATACTACATGCAATATTTACATATTTACATATATCAAAAGCAAATACGTAGTTTTGTATTCGGAACCAAGTGCATGACGATACAATATCATCTTTTATCAAGAACCTTTGGGTGGAGTGAAGAACTTGCAAGTGACTGACCCAAGCACTAGCACCCTCAGAGTGCGCTGGGAACCCGCCGAAGGAAACGTGCGCCAGTACCGGCTTTTCTATGTGCCTGCTACGGGAGGCGCTGAGGATATGGTGAGAAATGTAGACAGCTGTTTGACTTTTTCCTTTTTGCTCAATTTGCTTTACCTTATACATAACCACAAATAGACTACTATACAGTAAGTAGGTAATAAACTCAGACATGGCAACATATTATATAAATATAAGTTTTAATTTTTGGCATGTCATATTTATTTATTTATTTATTTCCTTTTTAATGGCTTGCTCCCATTCCTGAGGTCACTGTGTCTTACTCTGGTGAAGGTTTTTATGCCAGATGCCCTGTCTGACACAACCCTCCCGTTAACTGGGATTGGGACAGGCACTGTAAGTGCATTGCACTCCTCGGTGGCTGGGTTGAGCAGCGGGTTAAGGGCCTTGTCTTATTTGATGTTAACAAATGCTTTAAAGAGGATCAGTAGTATGAAAAACACAATTAATGGATGACTTATGTAGAAGCTTGCTCTGATTTCTTTCTAGCCCAGACTGTAGAATTGTACAGCTCAGTCTTGTTTACAGTAGCAGCTGTAATTAACATAGAGGACTAAGCATACAATTTCCATCAAGTACAAATTACCCAAATTTGAGTTTTTGTGTTCCTGGCTTTGAATGAAAGAGCTAGCGACCTCCAGGTACAGCTTTTCTGTTTACCATTTTCATGACATAATCACTCAGAAATAATCACATCATAATCACATCATAAACACTCAGAAATATTTCATGACTGTTGCTGCCTATCTGCCTTTTAATGTGTGTGTGAGTATGTTATAGTGTGTATGCATCATAGTTTTGTATGCATAGTCTATGCTTATTCCAATACATTGAGCCCTAGAGCTGAAATCTAATGGTTGATGGATCGTAAAAGGTTGAGAGGAGTTTGAGAGTAATTAGATTTCTTGTTCATACTTGGCTCATGTGTTGACAGGAACAAGTATCTGGAGGAACCACCAACACAGTGCTGAGGAACCTACTATCCGATACGGTCTACACTGTAACCGTGGCTCCGGTGTATCCTGAAGGAGAGGGTCTTCGCCAGTCAGAGAAGGGAAAGACACGTGAGTGTGCTGGAAGAAGTTCCTTATCATTCTTTACACACCATAATGTATGGGATAAGGAACAGATTTAGCCAGGCCCTCTATGCATCGGCCACATCTGTTTCTTTATTTTTTCAAAGGAAAAAAATATGTATGTGGAAAGATTAAGTTGACTTATGTTGTCCGTCTTCCATGAGTCTGGTTGCTCTGTTCAGGCTCAGCACATTGGCCTTATTTTCACTCTGCATTTCTTGCTTACTCAGCAAATCCCCTGTCTGAAGCAAGCTGATCGCAGAGCTCAGATTTCACTGGAGCCTAAATGTATAACAGCTCTTTAGTTTTTAGCACTAACAGCAACAGGGAGCTATGCCTTCCCAAGTCCCTCAGTAACAATTATAACCCAATGATTTATAACAGTACATGATCCCCTGATGTTTCATATACTAAGGCAATGTTTGCCAAGATGTATCATTAATAACTGAATAGCAGAAATGATCATGCTCAATTTACATTGCATATTGCTGTATGTGCATTTGGGACAAATCCACACACTACTGTACATGCCCTCGATGCCCGCTGCATGAAGAATGCACGGTTTGTGGATTTGGTGGATACATCTCAAATTGAGAGTGATAATAGAGCAACATTTGTTTATAACAAGATCACGCTTGGAGTTCTGCACTGAGCTAGACAACAAAAGCCACATCTGCTTTAGTTTTAAGGAGAAGTTCAGTGGTTAACCTGACTGTATCCCCCAACCTTTGTACATTTCCAGTGTGCATGCCATAAAAACCAATGTGCCTGTGTCTACTGCTTAGCTCAGCATTTATTTCCTAGCTTTATTGCTGTAACATGGCTCTAGTTCCTGTTTAAATTGGGCTGGCTCTGGATGCTCTTTTTCTTGCTCCAAAGCTTAGCCTTTAAATTCCTAGCTTTGATTGATTGTCGGGCGGCACGGTGGCGCAGTGGATAGCGCTGTCGCCTCACAGCAAGAAGGACCCGGGTTCGATCCCCGGGTGGGGC
>JANCOA010000038.1:4797629-4812242 GCA_024363135.1 Leptodoras oyakawai
TCACTAAATACCAAGACTAATCTCCTCATTTCCGTTTGATGTTTGTTTGCATCTGGTGCATCTGGAAATATTTCCCAATTTAGGCAATTTTCTCTTCCAGCTCGTGATCATCACATCTGCATTCTGTATTCCATAAAAGCTTTTGTAATCTAGGTCAGTGTGTGACATGGCAAGCTATTAAGGCTCTTTTGAGCTCTCCGAGAGGCCACAAGAGGTGATACCCCTTGTTTACATGGGATACACAGCAAAACAGACAGAGGTCTGATCCTCGAATGAGTCATTGATGATCAAGTCTTTTCCACACTCTCATGATCCTCATTTTTACTTTCAGCTCCACATCTTGGTGTCGCCCAGCAGTGTCAAGCTGAACATAGACTGCCAGCAGGTGGCTGAGAAGAAAATAAAGGAAGCTGGAAATACATCAGCAGATGGCTATCAAGTGCTGGGCAAAATGTCCAAATCCATTGGCTCCAAAGGGGAATCGGCGACAGTGAGTGGCCATTTTGAATTTGCCTGATGTGGCCATATGGAATTCCATTCTTTTATTGATTTTATTGCTGGATATTTCCAAAATTGCTAAAGCTAAAGCTCCCAGATGGATTTCCCAGCTGCAAAGTCTGTCATTTATCTTTATCCGGTGTTTTTTATTTGTTGTTGCGTTCTCTTTAAACGTGAATGCGGATCAAAGATGTGAAACATGCAAATTCATTTTCTCCTGCCCAGTTCCAGCTCCAGATGTTCGACATAATCTGTAGCCTGGGATGGACCAGCCGAGACAGATGTTGCGATCTTCCTTCCATGGTAAGAGTCACCTAAACAAACAAAGCCAGTCTTTATGTTCGTCGCTCTGGGCGGACTCTTATCTCACCCTGTTGTATGTAAACATTTGTAACCCGAACGTGTTAATTTGTTGATGGAACGCAGCAAACTAACCCGTCAGTCGTGCGCGCGACCAGAAAGACACGTCGATATAATTAGCCAGACAGAAACATCTGCGCTTGTACAATTGAGTCATCCTTTCTCTCTTTTGTTTTCTTCCCCTTTAGTTCCTGCAGGGTCGTTAACGCTAATACTTGAAAGACTTTACCCATAATCCCTTCAAGAATATTCACCCATGCACTTTGCAGTTATAGCTCATGCTTTGGCCTAACATCTGTCAGAATGGTTATCATGCCCGAATGTGTTTATGTGGAAATTCATGAGAAAAACGCTTTGATGCTGGCAACATTTTTGGCAAGATTAGAATTAAGGGTCATCGTGTAGGATGGTTTCTGAGACCTAGACTCTCTGATCGCAAATTGCTGCTTTTAAAGGCTCATAAAATAATGGCGTTTTGGATATAATTAGTAGTTGAAGGACACGAGTGGCAGCTGCAGCTGCGAAACAGCTTCAATGCATTGATATGCAGTTCATCTTCAGCTTTATATCTTTATATCATCTTTTTTTCCCAATACATCTGTTGTACTACCATAGTTCCTAGACCAAAATCTCGCTCATAGACGTATAAAAGTGGCACCACATGACTCACATAGCTGCCATTCTTCAAATCACACTCAGGCTTTAATAGAGTTCAGCTTCTAAATGATGCTGTCAGCAAGAACAAGTGTTTCTCTGGTGGATAATGTGGATTGCAGTGTACACACATCATTTTTCTTAGTTAAACACTGGAAATCTTTTCCCATCAGAGCCTTAAAATGTAGCTCTGTGTCCTCCTGTCTTTAACAAAGAATAAGACCATATTTTCTTTCCATTTTTAAGGAAAAGAAATCCTCAGCATTTAATTTTGTCACTGCTATCAGCAGTAGATGTTCATTTAACATTGAGCTCACCTCTGAGAGTCCTCCTCCCTCTTATCCTTTATATTCTGACTTGTTACTCAGATTTACTCTTGAGGCAGCAGAGCAATCGCTGCTCCAATCCTCACCGGCCTCATTCATCTCCACCAATCTCACTCACTCTGTCTTCATGTTTCAGAGAGATGAGTCCAAGTGTCCACCTCTTCCCAACGCCTGTACATGTACATCAGACAGCAATGGGCCTCCCGGACCTCAGGGGCCTGTGGTAAGCTGCTCTTTTAGAAATGGAGTACCTGGAGCAGACAGTGTGTCCATCCATTAGGAATTAAGTGCAAGCTGCAGTTCATCGTTTAGTATTAGCTAACATGGAGCATATTCATTTCAGATGCTCTCGGTTAGTAAGCTCAGACTTATCCTTAGGACATTGTGCTGTTTCTCATTCAATATTTGATTCATCATCAGCACAGCATAAGCCATTGTGAAAATAAAATTTTGGCCTAGGACACAATTTACACAATGTCGTCCTTATTTGGTATCCAAAATCCATTCATTGGTATCCATTCAAATATTTTAGGAGATTTGGTGCTAATGTGGTAAATTTTGCGAAGCTCAGCGTCTCAAATTTAGATTTGTACAAAACGAATGTTTAAATTCTTACGTACTTGCCTCAGCCTGCTTTGTGCATCGGATTTTTTTATGTGGTTTCCAACACTGTGGGACACTTATCTCTGAAAAATATCAACATTGGCCATCTTGATGCTGGAACCACTTTCTCAAGAAATATTTTGGTGTCACTCCACACAGTTATCAGACTGAGACAATACTTGAAAGCAGAATTGGCTATAAGAATGGGTGACAATCCGGCACATATCTGTTTTTTCAAACAGAGGATTGCAGGGTGCAGTTTGCATCATGCCTAACTGGGTGATTTAAGCTTTCCTTACTTGCTCGCAACATTAATAACGAAGAAAGTAAGGTTCCGATAACATCTATTTTGACTATACTTAGAAAGCAGAAAATGTATAACTTTCATGATTGGACAAGCTATTCCTCAGGGAATGTGTATATCTGAGATATACTGTGTGTCTGTGTTTTTTTTTCTGGTTTTATGAACTAGCTGAGGCAGACTAATGAGAAATAAATGAATTCCATAACTTGCTGCAAGACCTGCTGTGCTTAATAACCATGTTGACATGGATGGTCATGGGCAGGTCAAGTGCAACATTTGGATTGATAATTGAACAGATCCCTGGAGTGGAGTGGAGTGGAGTGGAGTGGGGTGGCGTGTTTGAAATATGTATAACTCTTTGACTTTTCCCAGGGAGCACCTGGTAGTAAAGGTCCTCGTGGTGAAAAAGGAGAAACTGGTCCTCTTGTAAGTATCATGTTCAGGACGTCCAGTCCATAGGAGACAAAGAACTTATCACAACCATTTAGTGTTATTTAGTGAAGCGAGCCAATATGAAGCCAAGCCTTTTGTCCTGTGTGTTTCTGTAGGGTCCAGTCGGACCTCGTGGAGACAGCGGTCCACCAGGCCCAATGGGTCTACCAGGACCGCAGGGTCCCAGTGGGCACTCCATTCCAGGAGAAGCTGTAAGTCATACTTTTGTCTGTTTTTCTTCTTATCTTCCCGGTCTATTGTCTCTGCTGTAGGCCAGATCTCAGTGGTCAGCTGTAAATCTCTAAGGGCCCCTGAACTTAAGGATTACTCTGACCATTTATTTTCTCCTGAGAAGAATTTTAACGCAGTAACTCTGCTTCAGCTTTGTGCATTCCTCCCAGTCAGTCGATCTCACGCTGGATCCTCGACACCCTTTAAAACACCTTATTCTTAATGTATCAACATAAATTTGACTCCCGTTCCTGTCCTTCCTCCTCTAAGCCACGGAGTCTCTTCCTGCCCTTTTTTCATGTCCCAACGATGTCCCAAAATCCTGATTTATGTGTCAGATTTCCAACAGAATGATAGTACATAGCCTCCTCCACTCACTTTAATGAATATGGCTTTAAAAGACACTTTAAAAAAAGACTCCTCTCTATCTTCCATCTCCTTTTTTTTTATTTTTGCCATAGGGGCGTCCAGGACCGAAAGGGGATCCTGGTGATGCTGGACTACCTGGGCAGAAAGTAAGTTTTTGTACACTTTTGGAGGAAAAATAAAAACTCTATGCAGCTCATACTACAAATCTGGATGGACTCCATATGGACTGAACTTATCAGCTAGCAGGGAGGTAGCAGTTAGACACAGGCATAGAGCATGCTGTAAGATTTAATCTGTAAAACATAAATTGGCTCAAGAAAAGATTGAGTGTTATAGTGCATCTGATGGTGTGATGCTTTCCTGATAGATTTACTGGGTTGTTTTTTTTTATTTAGAATAGGTATGAAGCTAGCAAAAATGATTACAGCAAGTTGGCGAGTTAGTTGCAGCCGGCAAGTAAAGGGTATAAATTCTTAGGTGGATTACGGATGATGACAAGCATGTTTACCCAAGATTGGCTACATTCTTTGAGCATTACTTCACTAAACAAAATGTTGCACAATAACATTACACCATGATTAAGAAACAGCCTGTCTCAATCAAAGGCTGTCTTGATAGGCATGTAGATGTCGTTTTGTTTCTTCATTGGCTGTTCTTCATTGGTTCTTTGGTTAGCAGTGGTGTGACGTGATTTGCAGGCACAGATGAAACTAAATCATCCAAAAAGGGATATTAATCTTATTTATTTCTTAAACATAATATTTAATATAACATAATAAGTACGGTTATTCCTATTAGCATGATATTATGATTCCTTCTAGAAATAAAGGCTTACAATTTATGTACAAGATTACAATTAGTATGAAATGCCTAGTCTTGATAAGATCATGAACTGTTTCTGAAATAATATTAGTTAATCCAATTAACATTTTTTTCACTTCCAATGATAGTTTGTGGTGAAGAATCTGTTGCTACCAGGAAAGATCAAAAGCATGTGAAGACATTAGTGAATAATAAGGGGTAGTTTGAAGGACATTAAGAACAGACTATAATATATTATGGCTCTAGAGATAAAGTTTTGTAGCATGTCGGATGTACTGTAAAATAATTGTGAATTCCTGATGGGTATTGCTCTGTAGGTCATTGTACTAGATGCAGAAGCTTCAGCAACATGCCTTCAACTTAAAGCATAAGGCATGACTTGCAGCCAGCTTTATAATAGCCTGTAAAACTGATCTGGCATATACGATTTTCCCTGTAAATCTCACGCCAAGGCATCAAAGGCAAGCTGGAACTGATGAAGAGGGAAGAAATGGGGGATAAAGGAGTGAAACGCTGAAGTCATTTAAACCCATTCAGAAATAAAATGTAAAAAGAAAATACTGGAATGTGTGTTTCGCAACTGGTTTAAGTTGTTTGGTTGAAGGTAGATGAGGTGTGTTCACTGGCAAGAGTGTGTCAAGTGTGTAAACGTGTTTCTGTCTGCCTCAGGGTCCACCTGGACCAGCTGGTCCTGTCGGCCCTATGGGAATTGCTGGTGTGAGGGTGAGTTCTGCTGCCCATCTGTACAGTACAGTGCATTACTGTCAAAAACAAGTAGATCTCCTCTGTACTGTACTGTGGAAAGTTGGATATGATTGTGCATGTGGGGATGTGTTTTAATACAGGGACCTCAAGGGAAAGAAGGACCGGCCGGACCCAGAGGCCCACCGGGACCAATGGTGTGTTCAAATAATACAGATTTCATTGTGTTTCGATAAACGCTCCTGTCATGGCAGTCTGCTTCTTTGTGACTGAAAAGCATTCAAGACTTACCTAGATGCTGAATTTAGTCCCATCTGTTTCTCTATGAAATGTATTGAATTTGAGATTGACACTATTTTTGTTCAGGGAGCACCTGGATCTCCTGGAATGCCAGGACCTACTGGAAAACCTGGCAAGCCTGGTGAAAACGGTGTTCCTGTAAGTAAATCCTCACTAGACCATAATTTTAAACAAAAAAGAAAGAACACATGGTATGTTATAATACAGGTGGACACCAAGAAAAAGATTATACTTTCTTTGAAAAGTACTGCCTGAGACATGTATCAGTAAGACAAGCGATGATAAAAATCAGTCACTCTCCAGAAGAGCTTAATATTATGCTGTCAGATGCTTATGTGAAATACAACAACACGAGCACGACATGCCGTCTCACTTTTACATCTTTTACCCCAACGGCAGCCCTCAGGCATTCATCAAAACCCGCGCAGTGACATCCAAATAACAGTCTGAGTGATTTTCCAGCTTGCGATATACTAATGGATGTTTGTTTAAAGCAGTGAACATTGTGGTAGAGGAGATTTAAGGGCAAGTGGGATTTGGGTGTTCAGATGTGGCAGCGTATGTAAAGCAGAATATGTTTTTCATTTTCGCAGGGACCCAGCGGAATAAAGGGAGACAAGGGTGAAAGAGTGAGTGATGGCTTTGATTTCGTTTTTGTAGTTTGGATTCAGATTTTTCTTTTCCTTTGACACTTCTTTTGGGGAGAAAATATAATTAGGAACTCTGGTGTTATTGTTACTTTTAGGGCGACCTTGCCTCTCAGGGCATGATGCGTTCCATTGCCAGACAAGTCTGTGAACAATTAGTCAACAGTAAGTGCTATTGAGCTCACATTTGTTTTCTTTACAGCAGTGCATTACATTTCCTGCATAATTTTTTTTCAATCCATTGTGTGTTTATAAGTGCTCATATGTAATGTAACGTACTACTTCAGGTCAGATGAGCCGATTCAATGAAGTACTGAACCAGATCCCCAGTGAACGGCGCAGTAACAGTCCTGGACCTGCAGGCCCGCCTGGGCCACCTGGTATTCCAGGGCCTCGTGGAGAACCTGGCAGGATTGGACAAAACGGATTCCCGGGAAGGCCAGGAGAGCCCGGACAGCAGGGAGAAAGAGGTGTGTTTCATTCCTCATATAACCCAGAGGAGCTAATCATCTAGCTCTGAATTGCCTGAGATCACAATTAAACCTGTCTCAGTCTTACTAGACTGTAATGCATTTAGACAACGGTGACAGCCGGCTTGGGCAGTATGTGTTTTATTCATATTGTCATACTGTCCTGACATTTCACCACAGAATGTGATGAAAATGAAGATAAAGTTCTATGTGGCAATATTTTCATGATTCCATATCTAATCTTATTAAATTCATTAGCTAGGAGACTTATAGAGCAGAAATGACATAATTAAATGAAACTAGCCATCATGTCCCAGAGAAAACAGGGTCACAGGTATGGTAGCTGAGCGCTAGGGAAATATGGAAACTCCTTGTCGCAAAGTTTAAAACAGTAAATGAAATACCTGGTGACAATCAAGGGATTCCTTCCTATTGCTCCAGTGAAGTCTTACACAGACTCAAAATGCAATATCCAAGCATGCACTTAATATCTGATTAATAAATAATAGTGATTCATTTACAATTATACTGACAGTCATGAGCTTATTTCTCATACACTATAATAAGTAAGCATGCTGCCACATGTTAGATGCATTGTTAACATGAACACATGTACTGTGAAGCACTGAAGCCAACGCTCATGTCTTTTGGCGGTCTTGTAAGCACTCAGAGAACTGCTAATATCCATCAAATCATATGGAAACACAAACGACTGCTGTCATATACTTCCACTTGGATCAAAAGCATTGTTGCAGAAAAAAACCCATGCCAAAACTCTTGGCTTGGCTGGGCAGATACTGATACATGTCTTTCCTGCATTTTCTATTAGACTTCCCCTTGAAGTCTTTCCAGAAGTTCTGGATCAATGCATTATAGTCATGCACATGCATTTATTGCTATTGGGGTTTCTCTCTAGGGTTTCTCAGATGCTCAGATGCTGTATATGCATATGGTTTATTTCAGGTCTAGGTGGTGAGAAGGGTGACAGAGGAAATCCAGGGATTGGAGAGAGAGGACCACGAGGCATGCCTGGACCACCTGGTAAGATTTCTTTTTATGTTCAAATCCATACAAAATCACATGCCTGATTTATTGCCTTTAAATAGCTGTCAGTAATGTTGTCACCAGTCTCTCTCATTTTGTCAGTTTGGTTTATTTCATCATGCTTTTTAAATGGTAGTGAGTGTTTTTGCTGGACCTTTTAAATCAATAAGGTTCTCATTGGCCTTACACTGAGCAGAATCATTTTCCATCATATGAGTGTTACTGTTCTTGTGTTCCGTTCTTATATAATAGTACCTGGCCCACATTTCCTCTCCCAGGCTTAATTTATTTCTCTTAATACTGTCTTAAACATAAAAGAAATCACACAGAACAATTTAACTAGAAGTGTTAAAAGACAAATATGAAAGAAACCTGTGGTGGATAACTCTATATATAGTTCAATAGCTTTTACTAGTTTATCAAAACTTGTTCTGCACTTTAAACTATGTTTGTTAAAAAAGTATGCATAATTTGTATTATTAAAAAATGCTAAAAGTTGTTTTTTTTTATTGAGATTTCTTGAGTATTAGAATTACTGGTGTTTGCCTTGGAAAATCTAAGATTCAATATCCTAAAATAATATTATATTCATCATTCAATGACTCATTTTCCATCACCAGAGTTTGAAACTGATTTGTTGAATGATTAAAAAAAAGTGATTTTCTAAGTAAGTTGCATCAATCTGCATCAGGCCAACCAGGTGAGTCTAGACAAGGACCTCAAGGCCCCAGCGGTGCACAAGGTTCTCGTGGTCCACCCGGTCGCAATGGTATTCCAGGGGCTCGTGGACCACCAGGCCCTCCGGGTTACTGTGATTCCTCTCAGTGTGTGGGGATCCCATATAACGGCCAACAATACAGAGGTGCGTAACACTTCTCACAAAGAAACCTGGCATGTAACGTTAGAAAACAACACTAATAACACTAGTCAAAGCATGTATTAGCATAGTGCATGGACAGCTAGCTTTTAGTATAGTGCATGCATAACTATCTCACAGTTATAATAGCACTGACGTTTCCAATAGAAATTGTTTTAACATAGCATCAGGTATGTGAAAACCTGCTGGTGTAGTTTCATAACTCTAACACGCTCTCTGACCTGTTCCAGGTTCGTAAGCATTCTAAAGCGCCTGTGCTGCTTTCACTCTGAAATCATGAGTGAGTCCTGATTGAGCTTTGTCCTATGAGGATAACCACCAAGACAATGATTAATGAACACTATAGAAAACCATATAAAGCCACAAACAAACACAATGCTACGAAATTAAATAACCGACTGGTACTAACAAGAGTTTTCTGCAACTTTAACCGCCAAAGCAACGGGTGATGGCAGAAATGCAGGGGCCTGTTTACAATCTTGAAGCCAAACAGCAAACAGGCGGGTGGAGGAGCATGGCCCAAAACACACAAACACCACCACCAACAACACCTACTAACCAAGAGGATTTATATCCAAGACAGCTGATGTTTAGCCTAACTCTTTAGTTTTTCCTTTTTTAATCTGTAAATAAACTAATTGTGCCTTGTAAATGACCCCAAGTTCACTAAAATTTCGTTTTAACACCAGTAGCCAGCTTGTGCCTTGTGTTCTGCTGTTCGCTGAATGCCAACATGATGCCTTTTTTGTCGTTTTATTTTAAGACGATGTGCCATAAGTCATACCCTTCGACTTTGCTCAGGGCCGATTTGAACCACGTGCCTTATTATACCTGACCTGGAGTTTTTTTTTTTCTTTTTCTTTAAAGAATGAATTTTGTGTACATGAGACATGAGAGCAGAGATGGTATTTCTTAGAAAGCTTGTCCTTCTCATCAATTCTTTAGCTTATTCTTTAGCAACCGGCTTCTTAGCTGTGTTACAATGATTCATGTCACACACTTGAACCATCCAGTATGTTTCATGTTTAAATATACCCATGAACTCTGTGCTCCCATGTCTACGTCTCATTCTACTCATGAAAAAAAATGCAAAATGAGTCCATTTTATTGTCTTTTCTATCATTCCCAAGTGTCTTCTATTTTCCAAAACCATATTTCTGCTCTGATCTTCATGTCATATCATGGCTGCGGTATTACAACACGATGCTCTTGTTGATTTTAAGTGTACTGTTACTTTATTGCTCAACTGGGCAAAATGATATTTCCAAGCAGAAGCGGTTCCTCGTGAGCCAGAGTCCCGTGAATCCCCATTACCCGAAGAAGATTTAGAGTTCTCACCCAACAATCGCCGCAAGAGATCGCTGTCCCGAAGACAATTCAAATGGACATCGTCATAAAAAAAGCCGTTCTTTGCATACATGTAAAGTTTTCTTTTATTTAAAAACTTGATATGACAGAGGCTCTGCACATTTTTTTTTCTTGTGTGCTTGTAAATGGTCTGATCCATTATGCTAAATCGCAGCATTACTCGTATTGCTGGTGAGAATTATTTACACTTTCTGCTTCCTATCAACATCTTCATAATGCATAGCAAGTGTCTAGTACACACTCACACATCAGTCGTTCAGTTTATCCGACTTCATCACCCGTGAAATGTTTGTTTCATCGTCATCTGCAGTAACATGTGGCCTCCATTGCATTATCCTAAACCAAATATTTATCAGTTTTTTTTTATATCAACTCACAGCAGTGTTTTACCAAAGGTGGAAATGCATGTCTGTCATGTATATTTAGGACGTTTACTTGTTTTCTTTTGTTTTTTTTGTTTTTTTTTGGTTTATTTTAATCAGAATATAGTTGTTCTCATTGTTGTGTTATCCAGTATCAAACGCAGTTGGCATTTGTGTGCAAGACTATGGATATAGTATTGCTGCTTTATGTGTGTAACTGCAAATTGTGAATTCCATAGCCTTATTTTCTTATTTATTTCTGAAACAGAGGAGGCATTTTTCAATAAAACTACTGAAAATTTAAACTAGTGTTGTCCTTGTTTCAATGAGGATTGGTGACTCAAAGCAATGAAAAAAGTGATGGGAGACAAAGAAAATACATGAAAAAAATAGAAAAAAATTAAAAAATATATTTTAATGGATACATTCTTCCTGAAAAATTAAAAATAAAGAGTGCAAAACTATTTACTACATTAGTTTTGGTGTATTTTATTAAAAACCAGGAAGTTAGTTGTATTGTAATGTAACACAAGACAACAGTAATGTAACACAAGACAACAGAAAAAGAGATATTACTAGATATTGGAGTTCTGGATGTAAATAAAACATCAGTGCTTTTGTGCTTTGTTCTTTTGTCTAATGAAAAAAATCCATAGCAAACAATTTAATGTTCAGTAAAAAAAAGGTTTAAGGTTTAAGTTAAACTTAGTGCCTTAGTAAGGAATACAACACTACAGGGCATTCTGTAATACAAAAGAGCTCCTGAGAGAAAATGGCATAAACCCAGTGACCCTGCTGACCTTGGGGTAATCAGTCACTCTGATCTTCCTTCTCATCCAGCATCAGTGCTGCCAAAACTGCTTAGTACAAACATAAAATCAGCATTACCACTGACACTTCAAAACCTTTGGTTAAAAAGTCCTTAACCCACTGGCACCTCCGCCAGACACGCACCACTCAGAAACAACCATTCTTCCCTGCTTAAGGGTGCATCACTCTAGCCTGGTCAGCCAACTCATTGAAGACATGTCACCCGCAAGCCAAACATTTCCAGAAATGTTGGGGCACTTTCTTAAACTGCAATAAAAATATAAATGTCATTTGTTAATTCACTTGAACCTTTATTAAGGTATAAACAAATATAGAAATTGATACGTGCAACACACTCAAAACACAAAAAGTTGGGACAGAGGCATGTTGATCTCTGGGTCACATCACCTTTTTTAAGATAAGATAATTTAAAGACACTGTGACATTGTGGGGGTGGGATCATGCAAAGAAGCCATTTTCCACTCTAACACAGGCATACACATCTCAGGAGAGGGGAGGGGGCATCTCCCCAGTCAGTCTTCCCACTCATGGTAGGTACACATATCCTCAGAATACAATTGGCCCACTCCAGCCAATCCTCTCTCAAGTCCTGTGGTCAACACCACAATACTACTTGTTACAGTTTTGCAAGTGGAATCTTTGCCCATTTTTGCTGTGTACAAGACTTGAACTGCTTAACAGTCCATCGTCACTGTTGTCTGATTCTTCTCTTTATGCTGCCCCATACATTTTCAATAGGATACTGATCTGGACTGTAGGCAGGCCAGTCAAGCCACACTGTTGTAAATCATGCAGAATTAGGCTTTGCATTGTCCTGCTGAAATAAACATGGAGTTCCTTGTATTGCTGCTTTATGTGTGTAACTGCAAATTGTGAATTCCATAGCCTTATTTTCTTATTTATTTCTGAAACAGAGGAGGCATTTTTCAATAAAACTACTGAAAAAAATACATTAAAAAAATAGAAAAAAAATTAAAGATTTTAATGGATACATTCTTCCTGAAAAATTAAAAATAAAGAGTGCAAAACTATTTACTACATTAGTTTTGGTGTATTTCACTGTTGTCTGATTCTTCTCTTCATGCTGCCACATACATTTTCAATAGGATACAGATCTGGACTGTAGGCAGGCCAGTCAAGCCACACTGTTGTAAATCATGCAGAATTAGGCTTTGCATTGTCCTGATGAAATAAACATGGAGTTCCTTGTTGTCTTAATGGCAGCTTATGTTTCTCCAAAATACCAATATAAGCCTCTGCATCAATGGTAACTTCACATATACATACAGTATATATGCAGATAACCTATGCCATCACAGATGCTGATTTTGGTACTTTTCATTGGCAACAGGCTGGATGGTCTGTTTCATCTTTGGCACATAGAATCTGATGTCTGTTTTTTTTTCCAAAAAACAAGCTGAAATGCAGACTGAAATATCTGACCACAGAGGGTTTCCACTGTCTCACCAGCATTACTTTGCAATATTAATATATGGGTTCCTCTTTGCATTTCTTGATGAAGCAGCAGACTGTGTTAAGCGACAATGATTTTTCCCAGAGTACTCCCAAGTCCATGTCAGAACCACCCTAAGGCTCGATGGTCACGTACATTTAGCAGCGGTTTCCACCCTTGGCCTATATGCACCGAGATTTCACCTGACTCTGTGAATCCTTTCATGATATTATAAACTGTAGATGGTGAAAGACCTAAATTCATTGCAATCTTGTGCTGAGAAGCATTGTATTTAAATTGCTTGTTTAAATTGCAATTATCTCATGAAGTTTGGTATAAAGTGATGAACCACGACCCATCCTTGCTTGCAAAGACTAAGTCTTTGTTGGATGCTCCTCTAATACTCAATCTTGAAAACCTCACCTGTTACTAGTTAAACTGCCAATTGTGGAACCTTCCAGTGTTACTTGTATAATCTTTTCAGTCTTATTGTGCCTCCTTCCCAACTTTTCCTGACAGAGTGAAACTGTCAGAGTTTTGTCTGTTTTCTTGAGCTCTGTTGTCTGTGACAGAAGCCTTAAGGGCAGCAGTTCAATCCTGAGTTCTACTCTTGCTGGACCAATCTGCAAACTTGGGCACAAAGTTCAGACTTTCTTCATTTGCATGTTTTCTTCCCTCTGGTCAGTCATGTTGTCTAATTATGAACAGTGGAAACTACATATTATGAACAGTTGTGGTTTAACAACAATGCATACATCAAGTAGCCACTCCCATCTCTGTCATCTATACCAAGGTTTCTTATCCTGTGTGAATTGGCCATAAATATTACAAACATCCTGTGGTAAAATTCCATTACTCCACCTCCGCATGTAAAAAAAATCTAATCTGTATACACCTTAAGACTGAACTCTTGGTCTTTCTGGCCAATCAGTCTATCTATCACAATCTCAACATAAAATGTCATATTTCACCCCAACCAAGGTTTCAAGAAACCTGGATGTCATGATTGATGACCAGCTACCCTTTGTTGCATCTGCGTCCTGGTCATGCCACTTTGTACTATACAACAGCCTTGTTACCACCAGTATACCAGTGACTACTGCTTTGCGTCTCCCAGCATGCACAGTGAAACCCTTACAGATGGTCTAGGATGTGCTAGAATGTCACTAATGCCTGACTACAGAGTGACCTCTGTCTGATGGTCTGCACCCATCTATGTGAACTCTATCATACAGGCTTATGCTCCAAGGAACATTATTTGTTCTACACACAAGGAAATCTCAGACCAGACTGTTCTTGGTTATAGCTGCTTGATGGTTACACAAGGTACCAAATGCTCTCAGAGCCAGGGAACCCCTCTCTACCTTCAAGAATCTCTTGAATACTCATCTCTTCCAAGAGCACCTCCTCCCCTAACACCCTAACATGCCTGGCTCGCATTTCCTGCGCACTTCTTTCCCTGACCTCCCGCACCTCTCCTTTTGATTTAAACTTCAAGGTCTGCTGCTGTACTGAAGCTCACTTGTAAGCTGCATTGGATAAAGGTGTCTGCCAGATGAATAAATGTAAATAACCAAAGACAGTGTGGTATGGCCAACACAAATTATTTAGTACCTTCCAGAAGTTGATTATCCTTTAACAGCATGACTTGAATGGTTGTATTCTTCTTATATTAGAGAAGCAATTTTCCATTTACTATAACACATCATTATTTGTATCCATTTACACTTACAGTTTATGTTGTGGAACATTCAGGTAACAAGCAACGTTCCTGTAATTACGTATATTGTAGCAGATATAAATTCATGCCTTCACCAGTTTCAATTATTTCTGTCTTAAAGTTACTGCAGCTTGACATGACTAAGAAACCAGAAAGCACAAACAACAGGGGTTAGACAATGAAACTGAAACACCTGTCATTTTAGTGTGGGAGGTTTCATGGCTAAATTGGACCAGCCTG
>JANCOA010000038.1:5059175-5072890 GCA_024363135.1 Leptodoras oyakawai
AACCCACACGGACACGGGGAGGACATTCAGACTCCACACAGAAAGGACCCAGAGTCTCCGCCCCACCCGGGGATCGAACCCGAGACCTTCTTGCTGTGAGGCGACGGTGCTATAATTAAAAATAATAATTGCTTTAATAATAAAAGAATTGTGGTATAATAACAAGAACATGTTTTAATCGGTGTTTATCGACTGGCGGTGTTTTTCCAGGGCAGGTGCAGAGGCGGAGTCAACAGAGAACTACCTTAAACTCGCTCTTAAGCTTGGAGGTTAAGTAGACTTTTGGGAAACGCTCACAAAAACTGCGATCTTAAGGTTACGCTGTTCTTAAACTTGTCCGTAAATCGTAAATTTCTTTAATTGTTTCTTGTGTCTGCTTATTTCTTCAATTATTATTATTATTATTATTATTATTATTATTATTATTATTATTATTATTATTGGTGTTTGTAACACAAACTCCTGCGCTTAGATGTCATTCAATTTAAGGAAAATAATAATGAGGTTTAAAAATAGATATTAATAAAACAAAAAACAAACAAAAAAAACATTTACTAAATCCATTATTAAAATGAACGAAAGCAACCATATGACAATTTGCAAAGAAGCTACCAGCATTCAGTATGAGTTGGGTTCCCTGATAACGAGTAATCTTAGCGAACAACTTTAAAAACGACATTACTTACGACATTACAGTTTTGTGAGTGTTTCCCAAAAGCCTCCTTAGTCTCCAAAATTAAGAAGGAGTTTTAATTATGTATGTATTGTTATGTATTGACTCCGCCTCTGTATCTGCGCTGGAAAGGCACCGCCAGTCAAAAACCACCCATTTACAGACAATTTCTCAGCATTATACCACGAAAGTATATCGTTAGGAAAATAATTATTATAAAAGCATAAAATCAAGGGGGTTCATGTGTAACCTGTGAACTGCCTGACCTCCTGGATTACGTCATCACCTTATACAGCGTCTCTGAGTTAGAAACTATATTTATTGTACGGCTGACAAAGTTGATCACCACAAGCACCATCATTAGCCTAACCTAGCAGGCCAATTTATTGCCGTTTCTTTGCAAAGAATACATGTATAAATTTACTACTTCTTCATTGAAAAAAAAGAACTTAATGTAATTTATTTCATTTAAACATGTACATTAACAAATAATTTCATGTACCCCAAACAGGTTGCATTGAATAATATTAAATATTATATACCCTACATTTCTCAGACTAGAACTTAGGACTTAGCGACCCTACCTGATAGGTACAGCCGAAGGTCATTTCAGAATTAAAAAATATTTGAATATTCTTCAAATATAAAATATTTGCATATTTTCTTCAACTAAAATGCTGACAAACTTATGTAAAATGTAATAAATAAACGAACGAACAAACAAATAAATGGCTAAAGTAAATGAGCTAAAAGCCTAAAATGTTGAAATTGAAATGAAGTCGTCTAGTGGTCATCTATAAGCACAAAGAACTGTAGCGTGCATATTTTAACTTTATTATGAAACATATTTACATAGCTTTACTGTAAACAGTAGTTCATACAAAAATGCGGACTAATATTGGAAACTATACTTTACTACGTTAATTCTGTCGTTTATTTATTTATTATTTATTTATTTTTATTTTCGGTGTAGTCCCAGTTTCTGTCTGAGGGAGGCATAAACCTGACAACTGAGCAACTTTATGTAATTTTTTTTTTTTTTTTTTTTACAAATGTTAAATATTTCTGCTTGGTTTTCAGTGTAACATGTGGATTAAAATAAGTTCCATTTTAAGCAATTAACACTGGGCCATGTTCCTTATTTTCAGCATGAGGACCGCGTTCTCGTGAACTACGCATGCGCAGACTGCACTCATGTTTTCAGACTCCAGCGTTTACCTTTACAGGTTTTCAGTTTGCGCATGCGTGGTTTATGTGAACGTGGCCTTTGCATTAACTCGAGAAATTTATTGTAGTTAATGTGTCTGATTACATTAAAACAAACCCTGAGCATGTACATATGTTAGACATTGATATTGAAATAGTTTCAAAGCTTTTTGTTGTTTGGTAAAATGGTTATTAATGACCATTTTCAACAAGAGAATATAACCAGTTTATTAAAATGCTGTCTCATAAATAAGAAAAAGAAACTGCCAAGATGCTTTCCCTGAAAGAATAATAATAAGTTCGTCACTTACAACTGATTACAAATGACCAATGTTTCGCTTTTTTTTCCTTTGGGGAAAGAATTGAGCTTGTAAACACCCAGTGGTTGTCCCTGGTGGTGCTGCTGCATTAACCTGTGTATTTGGAGCAGCATGAGTGAAAAAGGAAGTGTGATGAAGAGTTTGAGCTAAAGGGAGGAGTTTAATCCACGCAAACACACACCAGCCGTTGTGCTGGGAGATGTGTGCAGTTCCTCTGTACTCTCATTAAAGTTTCACTGGAAACTGGAGGTCCGATTTACACGGGAGACAAGAAGAAGCTGCTTTTCAAATGTGTACAAAGTCAGAGTAAAACCTGAACACCGTACAGTCTCTGCAAATGGGTAAGTGTACTTTCTATTCCATTCAGCACGTGAAGATGAAAGTAATCACAAGATAATGACATTATTTTCATTTTTCCTCCAGACAAATCACTAATGCTTAAAAATAATGTCGCGTGTTCTAGCTAGATTATTTCATGCCTAAAACATGCTACACATTCTGGACCGTGCAGTTAGGTTTGGAGACATGCTGCCAGGGCATTAGTCTGGGGCATTTTATATTCTGTAGCACACAGCAGAGAATTATTTGAATGTTGAATTTGAATGTTGAACCTAAAATATGGCACCTGCACTTGTATTTGTTCAGACAAATGAAACTAAATATACAGTAACTGACAATTCAATGAATTGAAGTGAAGACTGTTGTAATGTGTTGTCTTAAATAAAAGCATATCTTGCAAATAAATGATGCCTTCTGTTTTGTCATCCTTGTAAAGTTGAGATGAATTCATTACTATTATTGCATAATATTAAGTTATTATAGTTATAATACCTGCACGTTTGCATATACTAGGGCCATAGTAGTAAGATAATAATCTAGTACAGTATAAGCTGATGACTGCCTTTCTATATGAAGCATCAGACATATGTGTATTATTATTATTATTATTATTATTATTATTATTATTATTACAGAGCAGCCGTCTTACGGCGAGGTGAATCAGCTGGGTGGCGTGTTTGTGAACGGGCGGCCCCTGCCCAACGCCATCCGCGTGCGCATCGTAGAGCTCGCGCAGCTCGGTATTCGCCCGTGCGACATCAGCCGCCAGCTGCGCGTCTCTCACGGCTGCGTGAGCAAGATCCTGGCGCGCTACCACGAGACGGGCTCCGTGCTGCCGGGCGCCATCGGGGGCAGCAAGCCGCGCGTGACCACACCCAACGTAGTGAAAAGTATACGGGAATATAAGCGCGCGGACCCGGGCATGTTCGCGTGGGAGATTCGGGACCGGCTGCTAGCCGACGGAGTGTGCGACAAGTACAACGTGCCGTCGGTGAGCTCCATCAGTCGCATTTTGAGGAATAAGATTGGGAACCTGTCGCAGCCCGGACAGCACGAGACCGGCGGCGGTGTTAAACCTCCCGCCCCGCCGATTCCTTACAGTTCGGTGTGTGCTTACTCCTACCCCAACGCCATCTCACCTACCGGCGCAAAACTCGGCGGTCCTCCTGGCGTCGGGGTCGGTCTGTCCCGGGGCTGGCCTTCGGTGCACACCGTCAGCAACATCTTAGGGATACGAGCTTTCATGGACCCCACAGGTAAGTGAACCAACTAGACCTACTTTATTTGTTTCCTCATTTTTAAAGCGGATAATAAACCCTGAGACATTAGCCGAAGAAATAAAGTAACTAAAATTTTGTTCAATTTATATAGCACTTTTCTAGAATAAACCACAAAGTGCTTTGCAAAATATTTACAAAAAACATATGAATGCAGAAAATCTAAATATGCTAATAATAATAATAATAATAATAATAATAATAATAATAATAATAATAATAATAATAACTAAACAAAACAAAATGACGAAAACATGCAAAAGACATGCACAAGAAATACAACAAAGCACAAAACTAAAGGAAAATATAAAAGAGCATAATAAAACAGATAAAACTCATTCAAATGATGATTGTCAACACTAAAAATATAAAATAAATAAATGTCACACAGCTGTTAAATAGATACATGAAAATATAAAATAAATATAAAATAAATAAACAATAAATAAAATAAATGTTTTTTTTTGTTTGTTTTTTTTTTACCGAAAATGTAAATAGTTTGTGTCTTAAGTAATACTCATGCGTTATAAGAAGATGGATAGATAGATAGATCACGTTATGGAAGTGTGTTAAGGTATTATTGTGGACTCTGCCATAGTAAATATCAGACAGTAGAACCCAGGTAATAGGTAATAGGATTGTGTGTTATATTAATATGGGACATTAAATAATATGGTCAGGTAATCTGGTATAAAGTGAGAACCGGGATCCGCAGAGATGTGATACGTGTAATATTTAACATATGCGTGTTAAGTATTTTAAGATAATTTAGCAGAGTAGCATGAGCTACAGGAGAGTTGTGTAGATAATATTGGAGCGTGTGATCAGTGACCATAGGCATTAGGGAAAGAGCGTTAGCAGCTAGCATAATCATCAGTGTGTTAGCGTGGTGTGGAAGTAATGGGGAAGTGTGTTGGGCAGATGGGAAGGTGTTAAGAATTGGACAGATATTCTGTAAAGTACTATAGGAAATTAACTGCTATAATTCTGTATAAGTAATTATTATAGTAATTAAAATCAATATAGTTCTATTAAAAGTAAACTTCCTGAGATTCATGGGCACTTGAGATAATATATTAGGGCAACTCAAAATTCCCCCTAGGTGTGCATGTGTGTGTGTGTGTGTGTGTGTGTGTGTGTGTGTGTGTGTGTGTGTGCGTGCGTGGTGCCCTTCAAGAGACTAGTGCTGTATTCCCACCGCATGCCAAAAACAATACAGATTATTATATTGTATTTTTTCATTTCATATTTGTTTGTTTTTTTCCAATTTTTATATTGCTTTTATTTTGGTTATATTGCTATGTTGGGTTAATAATAAGAAAGCACTCATAATAACCAATAAAGGATTAGTGGAATTTTTCCATACGATAAACAGAATGTAAGTCGTTTTGTTTCATTTATCAATCTGCAATTTGTGCAATAGTCAATGTGATTACCGTAATAACTGTAATATTTACATTTACATTTAGGGCATTTAGCAGACGCTCTTCTCCAAGCAGCGTAATAAATTCTAATGTAAAAATACAGTTGCAAAACTAAAAACTATTATTATTATTATTATTATTATTATTATTATTATTATTATTATTATTATTATTAACAAAATAAATATTCTGTCATATTTTAATTATGAGATCCATTACAAATGGACCATAAAAATTAACCATTTATAGTAGCCTCAGTAATCATTAGATAAGCCATTTGCATGGTCGTCTTTAATCTTATGCATGAGTTTCTTAGGATGTATTACATCATAGCCCTTTTATTACCGTTTTTCTTAGAACTATTCTATATTAAGGTATATATTTAGAAATTATATTTAAAAAATATTTTTGTTAGCCTGCTTTTATTTTTATTAGTCGTAAATATGGTTATGATTATTAGTGTTATGTGTTGTTTTATTGTCCCTTCAGAATCTATCTATACACATATTGCAAGCTGCATATTAAATAAATTTAATTGTTTCCTGATTCTCTCTATAGCCATCGCTGGACCGGACGGATATCAGCAGAAAATGGAGGAGTGGCCGTGTGTGAACAGAACTTCATTTCCCTCCCATGCGGTCAATGCCATTGACAGATCACATATAGACACGGATATTAAATACAATCAGGTAATTAATGAATTTTACTATGTATTCTAAGCCTATCAATATCCGTTCGATTGCCATGTTAATTAGGTGAGTAAACCGATCCACATTGAAGTCAATCTCACGACAAATTAGTAAAAATGACTAGCTGTACGGTGGGAATTACACGCAGAATGGTGGCTGTAAAAACAAGGTAGCTGTTTGTATTCATGCAGAAATACAGCTTCCGTGTGAGAACAAGCTTCATTCAGATGAACCAAGTGAGAACAACGTTCATCTAAAAGCGTAGCGATTGTTTTTTTAGAAAATAAACGCCAATCCTGAATTTCTACCTTAACGGTAAAGTGGTATAAAGTGGCTTGTATGAAAATGCAAGACAAAATTAAAAACAATATCAGCTGGTAAAAGTATGACTTCAGTCTAAGCTTGAAATGTGTTATTTTAATATTAATATTATTATATTAAGTAATATTCTGGAAATTGGTTTTATTGTAAAAAAAAAAAAACGTTATCTGGATTTTTTCCCATAATTCTTGGAAAGAGGCCACATCCGACTACATAAAGTGAGACATGGCACCCACACGCTATGATGAACCCTGTGTTGTAGTTTTGGGTCAGGAATTATGTAGCTGTCAGTCTGGGCCTTAATTAATCACAAATGTCAAGTAGAGGTGTTCATTTATTAAACGTTAATTCATTACAACAAATATTTATCTAGATCCGGATTTTATGTTTGTAGTGTAAAAGTAAAATAAGCTTAGTGGGACTTTTTTTATTAGCTTTTTTACAACAAAAAATGTTTGCGTAATAATAAATCAAGGTTTGATAAGTAGAAAATCCGGGTGACTGCTAATCTAGACTTGCATGCATTATCTCCACACGTTCCTAGATCTAGCACCATTTTGCATTTTATTTTCCAGCTGGACGCTTTGCCAGTAGTGTAGGTTGTTGCTGAAGGCCTTATTCGTTTTACCTTCTCACCTACATTCATGATCACCTCTAGACCTTGTTTTAAGTTTCTAAACTCAAACTAATGGTGTATTCGTGTCCCTGACAGTCTCCCTCGAGTCTTAGCGGATATATGCCCCCCTGCCCCTATTCTTCCCCCAGTCAGTGCGGGGTGTACGGGGGAAACTATGGGCATCACTGGCAGCCTCAGGGAACAGGCCTGGTACATAACGACTCACACCTTCACACTGCCATGAACTTCAAATCTCCATCAGATGGTGAGTTTTTATACTTTCTGGCTTGTTTGGATCATATGCATGGCTGGTCAACATGACTGTTCCTGCTAAATGTGCTTTTAATGGAGGTAGATAATGCATCCTAGGCTTAATTTAACATGAGATTCCTGCGTGGGCCACACCTAATTCTTCTTCGTTTTAAGATGGCAGGATGTTGTCAAAAATACAAGCTCAGTATGTGTTTGGTTTAGGCAGACAGGGATGAAATGAAAGACGCGTTTATTTCTCTAAACTTCCCTCTCTGTTGGTTTTCAGTGGCAGACAGAAAACCTCCCAGTCCTCTGATTAAGCAGCAGCAGCATGAGGCCCTGAGCGGCGTTCACAGCCTGGCCTTACCCACCTCAGCCTCATAAACACGGACCCAAGCCCACACAGTGCAAATAAACGCAGCTGCTTTTGTCCTAATTTAAATAGCAAGTAAAGCTATGGCGCAAACTTTCAACTGGCAACGCGAATACAGGCGCAGGTTATTATATGACTTTTAATAACATTAGTGATTGTAAAAGCCAATGTGTGCAATCCGCTTTTCCTGAAATGACTACAAGATCTACACTACACTGGCCACCTCACTGGTTTAAACTGGGAAGAAAAACTAAACTTGTAGCCCACATTATTTAACTGATATTTGTCAAGAAAGTTAACACATCTGTTGCGAATATGCGACGTCTGGATTAAAGACCAAAATGCGCAATTCTATCTAGCTATCTACTCCAGTTTATCTTAATGTTTAAGATTGCCTTACTTGAAAACGACACTACAAAACATTAGATAACTGGGTATTTATCTACAGTATTCAATTGAGCTAGATGCTGCTAGTCATTAATCCCAAATGAACACAAGGAAAGGGCTACAATATGAGCGAATAGAGTAGCCTACTTTTGCGCTGTAATAGAAGTGTGACGTTTCATCGTCTGTCTGGTGTCGAGCGCCTGCCTTGTGTATCGGACATGACAAAAAAATGCTGACAACCGAATATAACTGTATAATTTGGTCATGTCCGAGAAGCAGCATTATTTATACGGTTGTCGAATTGAGCTCCAGCTCCAACCAACTCTTTTTGTTTCTGAATAGCATTGCGCAAAGTCATATTGCAAAGTCAACAATGCGACTGCAGCTATAATTTAAGTTGCGTTTGCTGATTATTCGTGATGTTTTCATTTTTACGAGCAAACCTGAATGTTTAAAGTTGCAGTCTGTTCTGGATGATATTGAATTTGTGAGAATGTCAAACCTTCACACATGACACCCCTGAAATTTATCATCATGGGTTACTATACTGCTCTAATTTACTGGTATAGGGAAAAATCGGTCATTAATTTAATTTTTATAGCTGGACCTGTGGACCACAGGTAATTTCTGCAATATTTGCAGTCCATTTTCTTTCTTCGGACATTGTAATGACATTTAATTTTATAATAATGTTAATGAAAAATGAATGGTAAACATTAGAAATGTACTATGAAATTGGTATTAATAAAGTGTGTAAATGTATGACAGCCTATTTCTTGAGGATACGGATTTTTGTCTTGATTCAGATAAAAAAGCTATTATTATTATTATTATTATTATTATTATTATTATTATTATTATTATTATTATTATCATTATTATTATTATTATTATCATATTATTATTATTATAAGTATATGATAAAACATAATTATACATACCTAATATTAATCATTGTAGGCTGACTAGAGATTTGTAGTGTTAAAGGTGAAACTTTTTATGGCCACAATGAAATCCTAGTTCTGTTATTTATAGTCAAAATTCTTCTGTCTAATAAACGCATGTTTAAAAGAAATTGATTTTTTTGTGTTTTTTCCCCCCACTCAGAAATTACTGACAGAAAATTTTAGTGTTTTTTTTTATTAGTACAGTAGTGCCATATTTCATTTAAAGAAGTCATTTTTATTTCTACTAAAATTATGACAAAAGTCTTTATGCAAAAAAAGATTTTATGCAGTGTAATCTAATATTTAGTATTTAGTAACATTTCATATTTGGGATGTTATAAGAGGAATGGTCATACAAAATAATAAATAAAATGGTCATATACTACTACTACTAATAATAATAGTTTCCATATTTTACTTACTTGATAGTTTGTTTGTATGCCTTTTATTCGCACTTTTGCAGTGAAATGGATTTTAGCTGAAGCTTGATTGTTTTATTATGTTTGTGTAACTACTTAATTTAAGTAGTTAACTAGTCTATTAATGTATTTGAATGTTGAAAACTGGAAATGCATGCTGTGCTGGCATTGAGGATAATTTTTTCTACGCAGCTATTATGTCGTTTTTAGGAAACTCTGGATCTCTCCGATCTGACATTATGTTTAAATAAGCATCAGTTGTTCCACAAACAGCCAGGCAAGTCCTTTACACATAGGAAGGAGAGAGAGGAAGGAGAGGAGAGGAAAGAGAGGAGAGGAAAGAGAGGACAGGAGAGGAGAGGAGAGGAGAGGAGAGGAGAGGAGAGGAGAGGAGAGGTAAGAGAGGAGAGAGGGCTGTAATAGTGAGAACACACGCACATACACATAAACAGGCTGTCAGGCGCGCGCTTACACGCACTCTTTAACTGGGTAATAATTCAAACATAAAGACACCATGTAGGTAGGCTTTATTTAGCAAATCCTATAAGAAGCCTTTAATTAGGTTTAATCTCTGGCTTTAATACTGGCATGGTCTCGGCTTTAGACAGAAAAAAAAAACATTCCTAGCAGATTTTTTTCTTTCAGACTAGCTAAACATAAAAATAAAGAGAATGATTGAGGTTTTCATAATCAAATACATATAATACATTCAACATATAAATACTTTGACCTGCATTCATATATGCATAGGGAATTTAATATTTTACATAGTAAACTGATTAAAGTGTAGAGAACAAAGTATATGTGAAATGCATGCAATATGCAATGCACTATATATGACCTTACTGAAACATTATTCTTTACTTGATGTAATCTCTGGGTTTAGTCTAAACATTATAACCATTTGTCAAATTTCACAGGACTACCAACAGTTCATATATCATAATATGACATCAAAAACATTTCAAGCTCAGTTAGTGCATTTGTTAACGTGCACAGGAGGAAGTAAGTCTTCAAGCTCTATTCTTCAGGATCCCAAAGGTCAACTGTGTGTTTGTTCTGACAACTCTGGCAACCTATAGCTAATGGGAGGTGTAAACTGATCCAAGAGTAAACACATCTAACTGAACAGGGACATGCCATCACCTGGCAAAGTAAGCCCAGGTAAATAATGACCTCCAAATATAAAACAGCACAATGGGTTGTGACTGAGCTGCTAAGAAGGCAGAACATGAAATGAAACACCTTTTAATATAGTACAATGAGACAGTGTATTATTAGATTGTCCTTAAAATCACCCAAAACATATATACAATTCTGCATATTTTAATAATAGGTATGGAACATTATCATTGCAGTGTTTTGGGCATTCTTTTAGAGCAGGGTCTGGAGGCTGGAGATGAAACACAAACGTCAATGTTGAAGTGATCAGCAAGCATTCGTGAATCGTAAAACAACGTAAAACATTTGGTTTACTTGAACTGTTTTGTTTTTTCATGCATTTTTATGCATGTGATTTTTTAAAAGTGTATGTGCATGATTATAATTGCATCATTACTGTTCATATTTCATAAGGTGTTGCCGACTAGTCTAATATCTGATTGTGCTATGCCTATTTCTTCCCACCATGCTTCATTTAGAACACTGCACAAGCCATATTTCTTAAAGCTCAATATAAAAAAAAAAAGAAAGAAAAAAGTGGACTTTTCTAGTTTGTACTTTTACAAGATTTTCAGCCGTTTAAAAACGCTAGACAATAAAGGATCACTTCTAACAAAACATGAAGTCATATTTCTATGTTTTCATACAAAACATGTTTAACTGGCTAATGAATATTTATAATGCTCTGAAAGTGTTTGTTATAATACAAAGAAATAACCAAAACTCATTAATTATCACTCAGGTGATTGTGTAATGGAATAACACTGAGATGTGTTTCTAGCTCAAACTGCAGTCACACAGCTGGAAATACACAATTGTCTATAATGTCTTTGTTGTAGCTTTAACTTTTCCTTTCACTAAAACTAAGAGGCCCAAACCTGTTCCCGCATGACGATGCCCCTGTGCACACAGCAAGGTCCCTGACAACATGGTTTGCCAAGGTTGGAGCAGAAGAACTTGAGTGTCTTGCACAGAGCCCTGACCTCAACCCCACACTTCTGGGATGAACTGGAACGCCAAACATCTCAGCAGGCCTGCTTTCTGGACATCAGGGCTCTTCTGGACATGTGATCTTATGGCTGAATGAGCACAAATCTCAACAGCCACAGTCCAAAATCTAGTGAAAAGAATTGGTCATATAGTGTAGATAGAGATTATATTTATGCTCTTTGTCAGACTCCAAACTGTCAGGCTGGCACAATCCACTAATTAGCTGATAAGCAGAAATTCTACTAGGTAGATATTGTACATAGTGTAGTACTATAGATTTATGATTTCTTTTCTAGTTAGTTTGATTACCACCATCATATACAAACCACAGTTTCAGAAAAGTTGGGACACTTTCTTAAAATGCAATAAAAACTAAAATCTGTCATTTGTTAATTCACTTGAAGCTCTATCTAACAGCCTTTTTCAGTGTTTTCAATGATGAACTTAATTGTATTTGTTAAATATAAACACATTTAGAAACTGATAGTGGTAACACACTAAAAAAGTTGTGACAGAGGCAAAATAAGACTTTAAATCTTATACAAGTAAATCTGGAAGGTTTAGCAGTTTAACTGGTAACAGGTGTGTTCATCAAGTTTGAGTATTAAAGGAGCTTCCATCAAAGGCTTAGTCTTTGCAAGCAAGGATGGGTCGTGGTTCAACATTTTCTGGCAAACGTATTGTGCAAAGAGGAAGCCGGATATTAATTTTTCATAGAAATGCAGATAGGTTCTTTGCGCTCAAAGTCAACTGAGATGGAACAAAAGTCCATCAACCCTGGAAATGTGTTATGTGGTCAGATGAGTCCACGTTTCAGCTTGTTTCGTGAAAAATGGACGTCGGATTCTACATGCCAAAATGAAAAAAAAGCATGCAGACTATTACCAACCAAAAGTGCAAAAACCAGCATGCATGATGGCAATACCCACTGCATGGGTGATCTACATATATACATATATGTGTGTGTGCCATTACCATTGCTATGGAGGCTTATATTGGTGTTTTGGAGAAATATTTGCTGCTGTCAAGACAACAAGTGTCATTCTGCACAAGTTATAACAGTGTGGCTTGACTTGCATATTTCCTCATCCTTTTACATAGGTAATTCTTGGCTATGCCGCTGCTGGCCACACAGTATCTGTGCGCACTGGTGCAAACCACATTTCTATTAAAACATTTACATTTTCTTAACTCACCCTGCAACAAAACCTTTTGTACCCTGTCTTGCATGCCTGTTTTCACTTAAATATGAAATTATTATATTTATTATATATTTATTTCCTGTTATACTCCAACTTTGAAGTTCTCCTATCTTCCTGTTCAGTTCAGTTCAACATTATACAAATTCCGCAGCAGCTAGATTTCATCACTGGATTTAAGTAGACGTTTTTAAGAACTGCAGCCAGTATGAAAGCCTTAAACTCCTTAATACCAGTTTTGTAGCAAACAGGTTTAGTGTGCTTCTGTCTGAAAGAGAGATGTCAGTTTTACACCCACTAATGATTAATGATCAGTGAAAGAACAAGCTAACAGCACCTCAACAATGATGATATCTCACCGACAGACATGGTAATTGTGGGCTTGTCATGCTGTTCATGTTATTGTTGATTCTTCCCCACACCTTTGAGTTCACACATGTTTAATCATAGCCAATTCAGACATGATTAAATGTAACACACAGTGTCATTCCCGGATGTGTGGATGTAGTGTGTCAGACAGAGTGGAGCAGACACCAGGCGCCGTGTGATACACAACAGGCAGAGCGTGAAACCACAGGGCCATTTCTCCACCCTCACCACTGGTCCTGTGGATTCCACTATCATACACACTTGCACTTTCCTTTTCCCACCTAAATGCACTTATATCCATATACATTCTGCTTGGAAGATAATTTCTACTCCTACTCCAATGAAGACATCACATGAAATTTTCTCTAGTATATGAGAATTTTGAGTTTTAAATAGGCCATAATGTCAGTTAATAAAGCATACATGTACATTGTGCATCAGACAATGCTAGGTGAGGGGGAAATATCCTTTCTTATCCTGTATGCATTTAGAATTCTGCATGAAGACAATAAAATGTATTTTAATTCCAGCTGTACTGAAGCACTGTTCTGAAATTCATTCTTCTTCACTGCAGCCCTACTTGATCCAAGCTAATGAACTAATGTAGCTAGCTAATGCACTTTAAAATAATAAAAAATAAATGACTGTAAAATAAAAATTTGGAATGAAAATCAGCTCTTCTTACTTTTTCTTCTTATTGTTTTTTGTTGAAAATGTAGATTTCAATTATACATTTCATTTTAATTATTTTTT
>JANCOA010000038.1:5080925-5091276 GCA_024363135.1 Leptodoras oyakawai
CATGCAGACTCCACACAGAAAGGACCCAGACTGCCCCACCAGGGGATCGAACCCGGGACCTTCTTGCTGTGAGGCGATGGTGCTACCCATCAAGCCACTGTGTCGCCCACATAAGGTATTGCTTTTGTCTAAATATAACATTTTGGCTTTTTAACTTTACAGTGCATAGTGAGAATGTCCAGGTTTTATTTTTTCAAGACTAGTTACATATTCAGTGCAATACATGTACAACAAGGTCTAAACAGGCCTATTTTAATGTAATGCATCACCTTTTTCAATGCAACTCTGTCGCCAGAGTCTCTTAAATGTTTCTGGGGCGCCAAAGAGGCCTATCCATCACTCAGTCCATTTATGTGTGAGTAGGAGTGTTTAAAGAAATTCCTATGTAGCATTGCGAAGTCCAAAGAAACAGTTACAAAAAGAATCATTAACATTTTAATTCTATCAAATGCTTTTCATGTAATTTCAAGCATGTTTTTTGTAATAGCTGAAAGTATAAAGTGACCAGAGATTTCAGCTAAAAGATGAAAACTACTCTTTGGTAATTTTAGTATCCTTGTAGCCTGTTAGGAGTTGCTTCATTGCTACATTTTAAACTTAATGGTGTTTGAAATAATCCGAATGGCAATTGGACACAGTCATGAATGCTGTCCATCAAAAGGTCTGAAGTGGTGATAAAAATTTCTCAGCTACAGTAAAAGGCTTCAGTTACACTCATTAGTCGAAACAAAGCAGAAAGTACAAGAAAACGTGACCTGGTGAGTTATCCATTTTCTTTCCTTTACCTTCTCTCTTTTTTTTCCATGCCATGTTAATCAGCATTGGGCTCTCAGGAGTTTCATGGTCTACCTAAAGCAGTCACTTAATTGCTTTGGTCCGATTCTCTAACAGTTGTGTGGTATAATATAGCAATCACAGGATATACAAAGGAAACATTTGATGCTTTTTCTTTTAGATGCTTGTATGTGCTGCACCTCTGATGATGTAATAAGTAATGCAATGTTTACTCATTAATGAGGATTATGCTTAGGTTGTTTGTGATCCAACTTTTTAAACTTATGTATAAAGTAATTTGGTACTGTTTTATAAGAAGTATGTACAAGCATTAGGACTATCATAAAAGAGCCAAAAGTAAAGTTATTTCTTTACATGAATTAAACACAACATAAGAAGTAGCCCAAATGCTTATGTATGATAGACATAGAAGGATGAAAACTTATTTAGGCTACTTCATCAGCTGTCCAACCTTCAGCAAGAAATCTATTAGATATAAAAAGGTATACACATCCCTTTTAAAAAGTAACTTTAACCAATACTTTTTTTTTGTTTAACTTCTTGTTAACAAAGTTTTTTTCTGGGAGGTAAGAGTCTACTAACATTGATTTTTTTTGCAAAAAGAAATGCTCCAGGGGCGACATGGTGGCTCTGTGGGTAGCACCATCGCCTCACAGCAAGAAGGTCCAGGGTTCGATCCCCGGGTGGGATGGTCTGGGTCCGTTCTGTGTGGAGTCTGCATGATGTCCATGTGGGTTTACTCTGGGTACTCCGGTTTCCTCCCACAGTCCAAAGACATGCATGTTAGGTTGATTGGTGTCTCTAAGGTGGCCCTGTCTAGGGTTGTTCCTGCCTTGCGCCCTATGCTGCCAGCTAGGCTCTCCCGTGACCCTGAAAAGGAATAAGTGGTTAAGAAAATGATTGAATGATGAATGAATGAATGAAATGCTCCAGATCTATTATATTTTGAGGATCTGTGATATTGTGTTATCATGATGGAAGGTGAATATTTTCCATAGAAAACTTCAGTAGTCTAACAGAAGCCTGTTGGTTTTACACCAAAATAGAGCACTATGGAGCTATTAATGATTCCCAGCTGAAGAGATCTAACACCATAGAATGATGCTGCCACCACCATGCTTCAATGTGACTATGGTGTTCTATGGGTAATAAGCTGTGATGGGTGTTTTTTCCTGAGAAAGACTTTCCAGCTTTCCATCCTACCCCAAAGTTCAGACATGTTAAGATACAGAAAAATACAAGGGATTTTTGTCAAATGTAAGCAGTGACCAACACCTACAACTCCTTTCATGTTGAGGTTTTCCTCTTGTCCTTTCTTCAATTTTGCAGGGAAGTCCTGTTCTTGGTACTGTCAATGTAGTGATCCATTTTCTCCACTTGATTAGATGGTCTTCACCGTGTTTATATCTGAATTCTTCTGTACCCCTCAATTGACACCTTCACCAATGACATCCTGTGCAAGATTTTTGCAGTCCATGGCTTCAGCAGTTGGATGAAACCAAGTAGATCTCAAGAGGATTCTACAGAAACAACTCCTCTTTGATGGGGGTTATCATAATCTCTTCATTAATATCAGCTGTATGACGGTTCATTTTGAACATGAGGTTAAATGTAATTGGGTAATTCTGAGCAAAGTGCTCAGGTCTAATTTCTCTATAAATGTAAAGCACATGAGCCGATTATCAGATCACCAGGTACAATTCTGCACATGTTAAGCTCAACTGCTTCTCAGATGAACTGCACTTGACCTGTTCAGATGTGCAGGCAATAAAATCTCCGGTCAGACTTTAAACACAGAGGCTGATGAACTGCAGCTGAGATGAGTAACACTTTCTGTATGTACAGTACACTGGCTTTGGCTTTATACAGGCTTGAGAAATGGCGCCACTGTACATATAAAACAGTGGGGCATTGACTGGCTGTGTCCACTTTACATACGCTAGTACTGCATTCACACTAGCAAAGTGCAAACTCCAAAGAACGGGAAAGAGATACTAAAACTTGCTGTCGTGGTCCATGTTGTGGTCGTTATCGTGTAAGTGGAAGGCAGCTTCAAAAAGAAAAAGATGGTCAGTTAAATGGCAAGAAAATGGTTTAAATGGTGAGACTTCAGTAAAATGTATCATGATCTATGATGTCACAAGTGTCACATTGTTAGGCAAAATATTCTGAAATATATTTTAGTGTTTGAGATGCATTTTGCAATAAAATAGTGTGAATATAAAATATAAACATTTATAGTGTGTATATAGTGTATCATTCAAGATTGAACTGCCATTTGTGTCCCACTGATATTACATTTACACATACAGATGTAAAGTAAATGTAGAATACACATCCAATTTCTAGAAAAGTTATTCTAAAAATAAACAGCAGTAAAAACTGAATTTCTTAATTCACTTAGACGTTTATTAAAGAGATAAAAGGACAAAGAAAAGGTTTTTCAATGTTTTCAATGACGAGCTTAATTCTGTTTGTTAAATATAAACAAATTTAGAAACTGATGTCTGCAACGCACTCAAAAAAGTTGGGACAGAGGCAACATAAGACAAGTAATACAAGTAACACTGTTCTGGTAGGTTCCACAATTTAGTAGTTTACCTGGTAACAGGTGAGATCATCAAGATTGAGTATAAAAGCAGAATCTACAAAATGCTTAGTTATTGCAAGCAAGGATGGGTTGTGGTTCACCAATTTGTGAGAGAATTTCAGTCAAATTAAATATAATGTTTCTCAGCACAAGACTGCAATGAATTTAGGTCTTTCACCATCTACATTTTATAATATCATGAAAAGATTCAGGGAGTCAGGGGAAGTCTTGGTGTGTTGCTACAGTGAAGGACATAGCTACATGGGCTCGGGATCATTGTCATTGTCAAAAATCATTGTCACTTATTACACTGTATTATGGAAAGATATGAAAGAAAGAATGCTGGCAAGTTCTCTTCACCTCGAGTTATCTGAAAAGGATCTAAAGACAGTAGAGGTGTGTTCTGTGGTCAGATGAGTCCATGTTTGGAAAAAAAATGGACATTAGATTGTATGTGCCTAGGATGAGAAAGATCATCCAGACCTTTACCAAGTCCAAAAACTTGCAGTCTATGATGACATGGGTGATCCGCATATATATGCACGTAGGCACCATTGTTGCGGAGGATTATCTTGGTATTTTGGAGAGACGTATGCTGCCACCAGGATGACATCTCTTTCCCAGAACAATGCCACGAGTTACAACAGCATGGCTTCATAGACATATCTGTGCTTGACAAGCCTGTCTGCAGTCTTCTACAGAAAATGTACAGAAGAGAATCAGGTGATGTGACTCAGCGTTAAACATGCCTCTGTCCCAACTTTTTTTGATGCAATGCAGGCATGTGTCTAATTTTAAGGCAATGTCTAAATTTACTGAAAATCTTATTTTTTGTCCTTTTGTCAGTTAAATAAAGGTCCAAGTGATTTAACAAATTACAGATTTCAGTTGTTATTGCATTTTTACAAAGTCTCCCAACTTTTTTGGAAATGGGAGTATTGTAGATTAACAATTAATACATGCAGTTAAACAATACAGGCAACTTTAACAATACAGGCAAAGTGATTTCCTCACAACAATATAGGCACATGTTTCAGATAAATAACTTTTACAGCACTTCAAAACAGGTTCTTTATGCATGAGAATGACCCTGTGCCATTAGCATGGAGGTTAGTTCACTGCAGTTTGTGTATTTGCTCATTATATGCTAAGTATCTAAGCCCTGTTACTTTCCTAAGAGGAATATGAAGCCATTGTCAGCAAAACAGATTCATAATTGTGTCTCATACACTGAAACCTTGAAAAATGGCAAAAGAAAAAAGTTATTTAGGCTATTTGAAAGAAATTATCCAACTGATTTTGCGGTAGTTCTATCAGCATATTGGCAGGACTAGATATACAGACATTTAGAGTGCAATCCAACATAAGGTTTAAACAGCACCCGGTTTGTTTTTTGTTCTATGGATAAAAATAGCTATTAAATCATTTCTGTTCAAGATGAAATATTAGACATGGAACAAAAAGACCAATGAATCTTTAAAAGCCTTTCTGTTTCTGGATTGCATATCCTGGTCATTCATATCATTTCTATTTATTTAAAAGTAATTCACTACCACTTATAGAATCCATCATACCCAATGTATGAATACATCGATTGCTATATGTTTTTGCCATCACTAATCTTTGCTACAAGGATTGTTGTTCTTTTTGCCCATTTATTGGATACACTCTATACACAGCCCTGCAATGTATTAGTCAAAGGCAGACCACCCACCTCTCCTCTGATGGAATAGTGTCCATAGAGGGCAATTAAGCTGTTTCCCTAGGTCACTCTAGGCTCAGTCGTTAAATCCGCATGAAGGCAGTGGAAAGGAAAGGAAGAGGAGGAGGAGGGAGGGGAAGAGAGGGGGTATTACTCGTCTGGCATGCAGCCAAGAGCATTAGCTTGATACTGACAAAGTCTCTGCACCAACAATATGTCTGTTGAGAAACTAAGCCAGCACAGATCACAGAGTGATTCACTAATGGGCTATAGCTCATTAATCAGTCCTCTACCATGCGTGTAGGTTCATGTATGAAATATCATCTGTCGGAGCGTGTGCCGCATGAAGCAACCGTTTCACACGAGAACCTATGTGTCAGAAATAAGATCTTCATGGTAATAGACACCAAAACATGAAACGTATATAATTATTGCATGTTACATATTTAGCTCAGAACTGCTTTGGCAAGGTCTCTGGTTTTGTGGTAGATTGTATAAACAACTGGAATAGGTTTTAGCATAAGATTTGGAAGAGGAACAGGTTTTAGCATGACATATGTTATATTTTATATATATAAACAGTTGAATTACATTTAAGCAGTGGAAACAACATGAATGTCACAGAGTATGAAAGTACACATGGTACAAAAAGTGAACACCAAGGTTTTTATAGGTTTGTCTGAAAAATGTCTGATGTCCCTAATATAGCTGCATACACACTTTTCTTAAATACAACCCCACTTGAACTAAGGAATATTTCCTAACCCTTCTGGATTTAAAGGTTTATCCGGTCTTTTATTCCCAAAAGTCATTTCAAGTGTTTAGTATTCCCTTAAATCAATCCTGACAGGTTTTTCACCTTACCACAAATAAAGTTCTTATTTCAGCTTTGGACATTTACATCCTTTATTTTTTCAATAATGTAACGAGACTCATGTTGCTAATATGGCAGCAAGCTCATAGCCTCAGATTTAGCATTATACACTATGTCTAGACTTGCTGTGCAAAACTGAAGAAGTAAATGTCTTGGCTGATGAATGACATTTGATGTTTAGGGTAACATGAAATGTTTGTCAATTTGGCTGGAGATGTCCAAGATAGTCTGCTCTGCTCTATGCAGATGATGATGATGTTCTTTTGGCACCATCCAAAGTGGACCTTTGACACACACTCAAATAAAGTGGCTGCAAAAAGAATCCACACTAGGCCATGATTGTCTCCTGGAAAAGAGTAGGACATGTATCTCATCTGAAGACTTTAAAGAAACCTTGCCCCTGGGGAGCTATGTATCTTGGGATCTTATTCACAAGACTGATCAAGAAAAAGTGGTGGTGAAAATGTAACACAGTTTGTGGATAAAGCTGTGTGTGTGCATTGTGGGTAACAATTAGAAGATTATGGCCATGAGTACAGTTGGTGGAAATTGCCTGGATTACTCGCTGTGATAGTTTGAGGAGCTTGACAATACAGGAAAGCCTCAAAAGTCAAGCCCTTGCTCCTCCAAATCAAGAGGAACCAGTTGAGATGGTTTGGGCACCGCATAAGTGTGTTCCCATGTCAGCTCCTTCCCTGTGTTGAAACCCTGGCACAGGACCCACTAGAGAGATTATATCTTGCACTTGGGAATGTGGGAATGTATGAGGAATCTCCCAGTCAGAGCTAGAATCTGTAGCTGGGGATATAGAAATCTGGGCCAACCTTCCTTTCCACTTTGACCCCCACCAAGAAAAGTGGAAGGAAAATAAATGAATGAATGATTTTGCCTGGACCTTAGAGAACCAATTGTCCATTGAGGGTAATGCGTACAGAGCGCCAACTTGTACACAGATCCCGGTGTTGTAACATATCTTTTCATCACATCAAGTGGAATGTTTCACCTCAAGTGTCAGGATATGCATGCTGACATTCGGGCATTCTTGACTTATATTTACTGCTCTTACTTAACCCATACACAACCGTTAATGCATGAATAAAACGACACTTTAATTCTCTCTCACTTCCTCTCTCTGTCTCTCACACACTCATACTCATACACATACACACACATTCATTAAAGCCACAGCCTTTTCTGCACAGGCATGTCACAGTCTAGCTAAATATAAATACACTACCACAATATTGTTCATTATTAAAATGAGCTAAGTTATCTAACTAGATTACTTAGCAGGTTCAGTAGTCTCTGCTACATACTGTCTGATCAATTTTACACTTTTTTTTGGCAGACACCCTTATCCAGAGTGACTTATATTTTACCCATTCATACAACTGGGCAGTTGAGGGTTAAGGGCCTTGCTCAAGGGCCCAACAGTGGCAGCTTGGTGGTGGTGAGGCTTGAACCCCCAACCTTCTAGTCAGTAACCCAACACCTTAACCACTGAGCCACCCTGCCCACACTTTCTGGCCACCAGTTTCTGAATTCTTTAGTTCTTCGGAGCCTGAAGTAGCTTTGCCTTCATTGCCAGTACAGCTATTAACAAAATAAGAAACCTCTTACAAAAGCAGTCTAATAATTATGGGGTCCTAGTGTTTTGGTGAAAACAATTGTAAGATTTGGACTGGTGTTCTCTAAGGGTGTATCCTGTTTTGTGGTAGTGTTTGAGGTTCGGACCAGGGTTACATGGTTACTGAGGAAGAGTGAATGAAGAATTGAATGAGTATCCATTCTCATCATTATATGATTGCATAAAGTACGGACCACTAACGTTCATCTCATCAAATGGAACAAAGGCTATGCAGCATTTAACAGGGATAGGGTTACTTGGCGGACACTTGCATGTACAGTCATTTCCCTCTATTTATGTGGTTTCGGATCCATCATCAGTTGTCTACTAGTTCCACTGAACACTGAACACCTCCCTTGTGAGTAAGGTGGTTAAGGAGGCTGCTGTCTTTCCCAGATATCTGAGATTTGTACATGGCACAGTTCAGTATCACTGAAACATTTTGTCTTCGTTGCTTCACACTTGCGATTAGGTTCTATTAACCGAACCTTCATACAGCTGCCTTTTAGTCCACAGTTGTTTCAAATTAAGTCATTAAAATGGGATAAAGTATACGTCTGGCCAGCACTGTCCTGTCAACAAAGGTGATGACAACGTCTGTCAGTGAGTTAAATGGCTAACAAGAAATCAAGTGAGAGATTAAGGGTTATAGATTTTCACATCCTATTTAATTTTCACACCAGTTTCCCTTAAATGCAAGAGTGATTTCTTATCGTTCCTTAGTGGAGAGAGGGAATGAGACAGATGCTCAGGATTAGAGGATTTCTGGGCACTCTTGCTCACTTGTTCAGTGGAATAAAAATACGTGGGTGGTTTTGGAAACGATCTTTATGACAGGAAAACAGAACTATTTTACAGATGAAAATGTCTTTTGGCAATGCGTAATTGTATATAATTTCTCGCATGATCTTTTCCGGCCGTGCGCCGCGACTAGCGTGTTCGTAATCGACTGTGCTGTTTGGCAGGCGAGTATTATTAGATGCTGAAATGACAGAATAGGAGAGATGATACACAAAACTTGACAGATAAAATGTAAAAACCCCAATGACACCGTATTTCCGCTTAAACAACACACTCATATCGTGTCATCAGCAATGCCAAGCAAGGTCAAGAGGGTTAGCTGCTGAACTGTAGGAGCTGTCAGGCTGAGTGTCAGCACTTATAAGGGGAAAGGAAAGATGTGGACTTGCAGCACGGTAGAGTCTCTAATAGTGTAAAGCAGCTTGTAACAAAAATATTATACACTACTGTACAACCATTTGTTTGGATGAGCAGTGTTCTAAAAGTGCTTATATTTATTATAACTGCTCTGGGAGATTGCAGTCTTTCTATCCATCTGCTTGTATGACTGGTTTAAGGATGCAAGTTCAGGTTTATTTACGGCACACGTAAAAGCCAGGCAGACAAATCCAAAACACAAATCATGTCATGGCAAATCCAAAACACAAATCATCTGAGGGTCATGATAGTTTGCAAGGAACTAAGTGAAGCAAAGGAACTATAACAGGTGGAGACAACAGAAGATAAACTCGGTACTCAGTACAATATCTATGGTTGATCTCAGTGGTTAAGACATTGGCCTACTGATCAGAAGGTCATGAGTTCAAATCACAGCACCACCAAGCTGAAACTGTTGGTCCCCCAAGCAAGGTCCTTAACCCTCAACCACTCAGATGCATAAAGGAGATAAATGTAAGTCACTCTGGATAAGGGTGTCTGCCAAATGCCATAAATATTACAATCTTTCACACTTGACCTTCTCAACGCAGCCATTTATTTTGTACTTTTTTATCCTCAAAGTACTTGTTACAATTCTCAAAGGTCTCTTCTCTCATCCGTCCAGTGACTGTACGCTATATAATCAGTCAAATAGGCTCAGTTTAGCAGCCCATCATTTGAGTTTTGCATTCAATCAGGTTCATCTAGTTAGCACTAGAGGTACCCATGTAACGTTTGAATATGGAAAACCACTGGACTACAGTAAAATATTTCAATATGCTGAGAATTATATATATATATAAAAAAAAAGATTGAGATAAATTGCTAATATGGCAGCAAGCAAAATGTCTAAAAATATTCATCAGGAGGAAAAAAAATGTTGCCTTAATGCAAACAGGGCTTAGGGAAAGCCTAATATAACTACTTTGTTCATTTTGGACAGGCTCTGTGAGATTGATGTGGCATGCTGTGCAGTGCTACACTCAAATACTGCATGTGGCCATTGTTACTCACAGGTTCGAGATCAAATATTAGTTTTGAGTGGTGTAATGTTACAGGTAGAAATGTTTCCTTAAATGTGTTTATAAAATCTGAAATGGTCTTTTATCAACATGGCATGGAGTCTTTGTTCACACAGGAGCTAGGTGAGTTTCAGAGCACAACATGTGTCAAATGGTTCAATGCACATTTGTTAAAAGATGGTCCATTTGTTTTCAAATTAACCTCAAGTCTATGTCCAGTAGAATGCAATGACTGGAAGGAATTCCCAATAGAATGTAGCAAGACCCTTTTGTTCACAATGTAAACTTGGGTACACCGGGGTACATATACTAGGGTCATTTAGATCACATTTCCGCTCCATTCTGATGTTTGATGTGAATGTTATCTGAAGCTCTTTACTTGGATCTGCATGATTCAATTAACTGATTTGGTTCATTGTATGAATCTTATACATTTACGTTTACATTGACATTACCCTGGATACTGTGGCTCTTGATACATCACAAAGACTTGCTGTCTTGGTCACAGATGCGCCAGCAAGAC
>JANCOA010000038.1:5109294-5120620 GCA_024363135.1 Leptodoras oyakawai
ACTGCAGTGACACTGATGTGGTGGTGGTGTGTTAGTGTGTGTTGTACTGATGTGAGTGGATCAGACACAGCAGTGCTCCTGGAGTTTTTAAACACCTCAGTGTCACTGCTAGACTGGAAACAGACCACCAACCAAAAATGCCCTTAACCCTCAACTGCTTAGTTGTCTAAATGAAATAAATGTATGTCACTCTGGATAAGGGCATCTGCCAAATGCAATAAATGTAAACGTAGTAAGCTGTCGGTCCCACACAATCCACCATCTATGCTTAGTGTAGATGGACACCTCTGGAATTGAACTGGTGTGATGAACTCCTTTGAAAGTTGTTAAATCAGTTGGTGTTTTGGTGATGGTGGTGGAGAACGCTGTCTAATACACGGCTCTAAAACCTTTCATAGACATTCAACTGTGTTGAGATCTGATGAGCATGAAGGCCATGCCATATGATTTACATCATTTTTATTTTCATCAAAGCAATCGGTGTGCCCTCATGCCCTGCGGATGTGTGCAGAGTCATCCTGGACGTGGCCACACCCATCAGCATAGAAATGCTTCATCATAGGATAAAAGTGATCAGTCAGAAGAATGTTGTTGATCTAAGGGGATGCATGTACAGATGACAAATGGACAGTTAAAGACAAGGTGATTTTTCTTTCTTATTTGTAACTATACAGTTTGGGCAAACTTCTGTTCATTCATAAGAATGCTGCTGTTGTCTTCTGCTTCTCAGGCACATCCACCTCAAGGGTTGATGTGTTGTGTATGCTGAGATACTTTTCTGCTTACCACTCACTTTGTAAAGATTATTTGAGTTACTGTACACTTACTGGCCGCTTGATCCATTCTGGTCATTTTCTTCTGACCTTCCAGAGGAATGTTTGGAGGAATAAAGGTGAAGTGTTCAACCCTAAGTACACTGTGAGAACAGTTAAGCATGGTGATGGTAGCATCCTGCTTTTTGCCACCAGTGGAACTGGTACTTTGCACAGAGTGGATAGAATATTAAAGAAGGAAGATTACCTGTAGAATACTTCAGCATAGCCACAAACCATCAGCTATACAGATGAAACATGGGCACAGTTGGGTGTTCCAACCCCAAGACCCCAAACACACATCACAGCTGGTTGTGGAATGGATGAAACAGCCTTCCCAAAGTCCTGACAACAACCTTCTTGAAATTATGTGGACTGTGCTTAAAAGTAGGGTCTGTGCCAGAAAACCAAAAATTAACTGAACGCTGTTAAAAAGTGGCAGAAGCTTGTCAATGGCTATTGCTTTAAAAGACAGCTTTGCACACTCTTGGCATTCCCTCACCCAGCTTCATGAGGTAGTCACCTGGAATGGTTTTGAGCCTTGTCAAGAGGTAATATGTGGAAGAATCATTTGTGTTGTGCAGAGGTAGGGTTGGTACACAGTTCAAAACAGTGAATATTCAACTACTGTTCTAATCCATATTATGGTAAGAACACTCTCACAAAGACCATTCCAGGAAAGGAAAACTCTCTGCTGCAGATAATAAGTTCATTAGAGGTACCAGATTGAGAAACAGAAAATTAACAGCAGCATAGATTCGAGTCCACATAAATGCTTCACAGAGGGAAGACACACCTCAATAGAACCTACATTTCAACATCAACTGTTCAGAAGAAATTGTGTACAGCAGACCTTCATGGTCAGATTGCTGCAAAGATGATACTACTGATGGTTTCTACATGTTTGGTTCCCACCACATAGCGTGGAGGAGGAGTTATGATAGTATGGGGTGCTTTGCTGGAGACACTATTGGTGATTTATTCAAAATTCAAGGCACACTTAACCAGCATGGCGACAACAGCATTGTTCAGAAACATACCATCCTGTCTGGTTGCAGTTAGTGGACCATCATTTGTTTTTCAACAGGACAATGACCCCAAACACACCTCCAGGCTATGCGAGGGCTATTTCACCAAGAAGGAGAGTGATGGAGTGCTGCGTTAATTGACCTGGTGTCCACAATCACCCAACCTAAACACAAATTAGATAGTTTGGGATGGGTTGGACCTCAGCGTGAAGGAAAAGCAGACAAGTGCTCAGGATTTCTGGGAACTCCTTCAAGACTGTTGGAAAACCATTCCAGGTGACTACATGATTGAGAGAATTCCAAGAGTGTGTGAAGATGTCACCTAAAAAAAAAAAGGTGGTTACTTTGAAGAATCTAAAGCTAAATGTTCCTTCATAGTTTTGATGTCCTCGTTATTACTACTATCTACAATGTAAAAACATTTTACTTCCAGACAAGAATTACTTCTAGAAAAACAATTTATGAAAGAGCACTCCACAGGGACCTGCATACCATGAACAGAGTAGCAGAGCAGAGTGGCAATCGAGAGGCCTTTGCTTACTTCTGCTCACAAAGTTGCCCAGTAACTGTGGGTGAAGAGACACAAAATTTAAACTGTTCATAACTGGAAATGGGTTATCTAGTCAGATGAATCTTGTTTCTGCCTGAATGTGAATGATGTTACATGTTGTGTTCATCGTAGACCTCAGGAAACCTTCAATTAGGACTGCATGCTGTAGGTCTGGTTCAAGCTGGAGGAGGCTCTGTGATGTTCTGGGGGTTAATTATGCAGAAATGGGTCCTTTGGTTGAGCCGACAGTAAATTTGAACCTCAATGCCACGGGACAACCAGAGCCATGGGACAACCAGACTTTTGCTCATTATCTTTCCAAGAAACATAACATTCCTGTGCTTGTATTCCAAGATCACACTGCATTCACAGGGATGCAAATGTGACTGATTGACATGATGAACATTCAGGAGCATTCACACATCTGGATTGGCCAAACAAAATCCCAGATGTGAATCCTCCAGGGAAAGCATTGATGTCCCCTACATCCAGAAACTTGTCCAGTCCATTGCAAATCAATTCACAGCTGTTATTCATCCTTACAGAGGTATTATTACAAACTATTAGGTACATTTTTTGACCAGTGTGCTTATAATATATGTGTACAAACCTGTTTCCAGAAAAGTTGAAACACTTTCTTTAAAATGCTATAAAAACTGAAATCTATTTATTAATTTACTTGAAGCTGGCAAAAGGACAAAGAACAGATGTTCAGTGTTTTCAATGACAAACTTAATTCTACTTGTAAATATAGACAATGATGTCTGCAACACACACAAATAAGGCTGGGACAGAGGCATGTTTACCATTGGGTCACATCACATAATTTGGGTCACAAATGGTACATTTTAATCATTTGGGGAATGAAGATACTAATTGTTGCAGTTTTGCAAGTGGAATTTTTGCCCATTCTTGCTGTGTACAAGACTTGAGCTGCTCTACAGTCTGCTCTGATGCGTCACACATTCAATAGGAGACAGATCTTCTTAAGACCTGTTTTAAAACGTTTAAAGTTATTTAGCTCTGCCTTACTCTGGCATATTTATTTAACCGTAACAGAATTTCTATATCCAGGTACTCCAGATATCAATAAATCATCATATTCCTAATACAAAAATCAGGCTAAATCCAAGTCTAAGGAACATGATATCCTTAGACAGAAGTGATGTTGGAAGAATATCAACACATTGTTTAATACTGTATATTGAGTGACAATGCAAGTTTCAGCTTTGCTTGGCTAATCACATAAGTGTCTGATGTCTGATATCATTGCCTGAAAACCTTGATGTGTTAGAGAGCATGCAGGCACATGTGGAAGCATCTGTGTATTGCTGCTTTATTTTGGTTTCCAAGAACCGGCTAAACCTAGTCCCATATAAAAGAACATGTTTTGTTGTTTTTACACACAGGTGGCAGAGGCTTTACGAAAACGACTGTCTGCTCATTGCAGGACTTTATACATCGCGCTTTCACTAGTTCCGCTCCAGCAATGCATCAATGTCCCAGTGTTCAAGTTGCTTTTATTGTGTTATCTTTGCTAGTTGAGCCTTTTTGTCAGGATTAACTGTAGCCTAGAGCCCTGTCATAGTAGACTTAGTGTGCTAAATGAAGGCTTAAGGGTGTTTGAAGGGGGGGGGCATTACAAAAGCTAGGGCCACCCAGGCTTTCCAGGAGCTGTGTAATTGCACAATGCTGTTTGAGTGCACTGATATAAGACCAGTTCAGTGGTTTGGCTTAAAAGGGTAAGTGTTAGGATTCGCTCAGGGGAAGCTGATCTCAGATCAGATCAGTGTGGAAAAAGGTTTCAGACTCAATGCAAATGAGGGACCGAAATCTGGCTGAATTAATGCAATCATAATATGGTGAGTAGCACAAGGTCTAATATGACATTAATAATTATATCAATATTAATACATTTACTAATTTAGCACCAGTCATACCTTTAAAACAGCAGCTCAGTCTGCTTTAAAGTGTAAACTAAAGCAAACAAACAGAGATATAATGAAACAAAAAAGAAGTCACTTCAAAAATGTAAAAATGTAGCAGGTATGTTTAATAAAGGAAAATGTAATATTTCTCATGATATTATTATTATTATTATTATTATTATTATTATTATTATTATTATTATTATTATCTATTCTATTGATAATTTTATTCTTCCTAGAAATAATGATAATAATAATATTCATAATATTCATAATAATAAGAATAATAATAATAATTCAAAAAATAAAGCAATGGCAAAGTTAAATAATATAAAATATATAAATACAGGATAAAAATGTTTAAAAATAGAATAAAAGTGCAATAATTAAAATATACAAAATAAGTACAAGTAAGGCAAATAATAAAAGCTAGGTAAAAGTGTAAGCATTATTTTAGCTGTTTAAAACCAGTGATAGTTTGAGCGTGCTCATTCTGTTTTTGCAGGGGCACAAAGTAGGAATTATATTACATAACTACTATTTTTCTACATGTGGATGGAAAATTTATGTTTAAACATGTAGCCAGGGATGCCTGAAAATAACTGGCTTGCAAACACACGCAACCTCACATCCGTCAACAGTATGGTTGATGGATTATATTACAAATGTAATTTAGTTCACAAATGAAAACCTGATGGTCAATTTTATTGACCAGACTGTAGGGATGATTTTCATGCTTCATGTCCAATCAGAGCACGACACAGATCCACTCATGCTCCCAGATAGCTCTAGCAGGATACATCTAACTAAATCTGTGTGTGAATATATTGAGGTATGATAGGACACTAAACTATCATGATAACTTGAACAGCAGATGAAACATTTGTTCTAGTTAAGAGTGACTTAAAATGTACAGGAATTGTACATAAACACTCATTGGAATCCTTATCTGACATGTTTGATTATGGCATTAAGGCAAGGGAAGGCAAAACCAAGTAGGAAACACATTAACTGTTCACATATGTGACAATGTTTATTGAAATATTTTTTAAATAAATGTATTTAGTAAGGGTTAGCACAGAAATAGAGAGAGAGAGAGAAAGAAAGAGAGATAGCTGTGGGGAGAATGTAGCCATAAGCAAATGGGCATTTATGTAGGATCAATATGAACAATGTTTCTTTTTGCAACCCAGTTTTCTGCATAAACCTCATATAACGTCATATAATCTTACTGTCTAGTATAGAATTCATAGAACTCTCATATAGTGGGACAAGTAATAACTCTAAAAGATCACTGTATGACATGCTTTTAAGAAGCATCAGATTGTTTTATTTACATACTACATATGTACAAACTGTACTCTCTGCAGAAAAAAATGTAAGTCAATCAGCTGATCGTAACATTTGCATTGAAACTGGTCATCATTGAAAGTCATTATGTGTAACTGTTTGCACAGAGTGTGTGTGTGTGTGTGTGTGTGTGTGTGTGTGTGTGCGCGGGTGAGAGAAAGAGAGAGAGACCACCAGTGTTTGAGAAGGGGGTTGTCAAAAAAGATCTTTGTATGCAAAAAGGGTTTTATCTCTTTGAGCTATGCTGAGCCGCAAATCAGATCAGAATGAGGTCACACACACACACACAGCTGATTTTACAATGTTTACATAAACACTGATTGCAAATTTATGAATAATAATGACATGCTGAACCAGAGTAACGTCTGGCCTGATGATCTTGAGGCTTCAGGGTTTTTTTTACATACTGTTCAGTGTCTAAGTGTTTAAAGCAGTAAAAGCAGCCTGACATATTGGTGCATAATCATTTTGCCCTGCTGAGGGTCACAGTGGTGTGAGGTAGGAACGCACCCCAAGTAAGACGCAAGAGTCCTCCATACTCATCCTGGAGCTGTCGTACCATCATACACATCTCTTTTTATTTAGATTTCTCCACAAGCTCCAAGTCACACTTGAGTGTTTTCAGAGCATATATACTTCCATTCAAGCTGTGTAAACTGTGACGTGTGGACGGCTGTGTTCTTCATATTTGCAGTGCTCTTAATCAGAGCCTGATAGGCTTCCAGGACAAATCTTTGAGAAAAAGGAAAAACATGAACAGAGTGTAAGCATTCAGTGCAGTCCTGTTTTATTAATGTGCTCCTTAACATGCGTTTTTAGATGTCTCTTCTACTCTTTCATTCAGTTTTTTTAGGACAATTAAATCCAACGTATGATCTAATTCTTCATTTATTTTTACTGCATCTTGAATTAAAAGGCTATAATAAAAGGCTTAGTGAAAGTCTTTTTCTGTCTTAAACTACTGTATATCCAGTTCTGATGTGGCTCAGGTCACAATATGAGTTATGGAGATCTATAAACATGAAGAAAACATAAGCGTGTAGCTGTACACTGTAATGTTATGTGGGCAGCCACCTTGGACAGCTAGAATCTCTTTTGTCCTTAGCACAACTTGATCATAATCCCACTGTGCTTAAGTTTAAAGGTTGAATTGTGCCAAATGATATAGTAAATATGGATTACAGTGATACAAATGTATTGTATAAACCGCTATTTTACAAAATTTGGGTGTTATTTATCTAGAAATGGGCAGCACGGTGGCGCAGTGGATAGCGTTGTCGCCTCACAGCAAGAAGGACCCGGGTTCGATCCCCGGGTGGGGCGACCTGGGAAATTTCTGTGTGGAGTTCTCCACATGTTCGTGTGGGTTTCTTCCGGGTACTCCGGTTTCCTCACACAGTCCAAAGACTTGCAGGTAGGTGAATTGGTGATGGGAAAATTGGCCCTTAGTGTGTCAATGCGAGTGTGAATGTGTGTGTGTATGCGATGAATTGCCGCCCTGTCTAGGGTTGGTTCCTGCCCTTGCGCTCAGAGTTGCCGGCTGAGCATTCACAAAGCTTCACAATGTAGTTGTAAGCATTTAGGAATTCTCACTCTCTCGTTATCTAAGATGCTTAACCTATTACTAGGTCAAGGCAGGTGGGGGACAGAATGCATGATAACTCTCTGGACAGGTCACCAGTCCATTGCAGGGCAGACACACAGACAGGCACATTTACACACACTCACACTAAGAGGTAATTGAGTATCTCCATTTACCTTGACTGCATGGCTTTAGACTGTGGGAGGAAACCGGAGCTATCAGAGGAAACCCAGACATGAAGACATGTCGAGAGCATGCAAACTCCACAGGAAGAACAACTCCATGCTTAGCCAGGGACTCAAACCAAAGCCCTTGTGGCTGAAAGACTTTGTGTCAGTGCACGTACCTAACACAACACACCAAGTATAAGTCAGCTGATCCTAACTGAACATGAAAAAGAGTTTTTCATGAAGCTAAATCACGTTGACTGATGTAAACAGAACAGAAAAGAACAGCTAAACGTGCTTTTAATTAGGTATTTGAAGAGTAAGCATAAGCATAAAAAAACACACACTGTCTGTGAGTCTGTTTGCTTGAAGCAAATATCATAATGTGTACTTAAAGAATAACTGTTACTCACCTGAGACAAAACACACAAACACACACACACTTGTGTACACACCAGCAGCCGCACAATGCAATTTGCAAGCTGATCAGTTTTCTTTAGGGGTGGAAGAAAATCACCTGCTTGAGGTAATTCATTCATGTCTTCCGTAGGGGGAAAAGTTTGCATTGTTGATATAGTATGTTCAGGATGGACACCATCATCTGACGGCTCACAGCAATTAGAAGTAGAGTTAATGAAGATCAGGCAACCATGATGAGGCCACTTTATTCCAGTATTATTCCAGGGGCATTTTTCCCCAGATTTCCCTTTCTTGCCTTCAGTGTTCTACTCCTATTCAAACGTCTTGTTGCAACAGAACCTTTCTTTGCAACGAGCACAACCGCTTGATGTTGGGGAAATTCATGAAGTTTTTCTACAGAAATTTCTGCATGAAAAGGTGATCAAATAAAGACACTTTCATCGAGCCATGATGAAAAGAGTTTTACTTTTGCCTGTGGCTCTCTCTTTGTGCGTTCGTCTTGGTCTTTGTCACAATATGATTGTGAGAGCGGTGAGATTAAATTGCAAAGGCTATTATTACATTCACTTCTCAAAACCTGCATAAAAAAACGTTGTCTTTGTGTAAAGCTGCTTTGCAATAACTGCAGCTTCATGAAGAGACTTGCTCTTATGGTAAATTACTCACTCTGGACCTAACTGTTGAAACGAGATACAGAAAGGAAGCAGTCGTCATGTCATTAACATTAATGACAACGATAATAACTTGAGGCATATGGGGTAGTATTTGGTGGGGGGGTTGGGGGGGTCATGTCACTCACTGTCTTTCAGGTGCTGACATGTGGATATGTATCTTGCGGAAAGTCTTACTAGTGTGTCTCTTCGAGAAGAAGATCTGTAATATATCCAGTTAGGCCATGTTGATGATGGTACAGTAACACAGCATGTAGCAATGGCGCCTCATAGCTCCAGGGTCCCTGACTCGATCCTGAGCTCGGGTTACTCTCTGATTCGGGTTTCTGTACATGTTCTCACCATGTCCATATGGGTTTCCTGTATTGTCTCTGGTTTCCTCCAACTTTCCAAAAACATGCCAGTCAGTGAATCAGCTAGGTTAAATACACTACACTTACACTATAAACTGTGTTACATGTGAATGTCTGTACCCTGTGACTGGGTTTATTCTCACCTCATGCCTAGGGTTTCCACGATTGGCCTGATCACCTGGGACCTTTACCAAGATAAAGCAGTTACTGAACGTGAGTTAGTTCATGAGTGAGACTATATTCCTAAAAATCGGAATCAAAGTTTGGAATCGTTTCAGATTTATTTTATAGAAGGAAGGAAGTGCATCTCAAACCCAAAGTCACCAGTCATGTAGTGAGCATAGTCTCTTCACTCAGCATGGCTGTTTGTGTACACTAAGCCTGTACTTGGTCAGGATTATTCTCTGCTTTGTATCTGTGGCATTGATGAGATACTTGGCCAGATAATATCAAATCTCTGTTTACTGTCTGATTCAATTCAATTCAATTCCATTTAATTTCTAAAGTACTTTTAACAATGGATATTGGTAATATTCTTGGTTTGACCTTATGGTGATATGATGCTGCTTAGTGTATTAGGGCATAGATCACTGCCGGTCTGGCCACTGATTGATCTGAAATGACAGCATTTTAGTCTAAGTCTGCATGTTTATAAATAAGGAATAGGCTTAGTTCTGTTCTACAAGCATTATTTATGGAGTGCCTTTAGAGTTTCTAAATTATTTATGCAGAAGTGTACATACATATAAAATCACACACTTGGGCATGCAAACTGCTTCTACAAAACATTTGTGAAAGAATAGGTCGCTCTCAGGAGCTCAGTGAATTCCAGCATTGTACCATGATAGGATGCCACCTGTACAACAAGTCCAGTTGTGAAATTTCCTCACTACTATATATTCCACAGTCAACTGTCAGTGGTATTATAACAAAGTGGAAGCTCTTGGGAATAGCAACTCGGCCATGAAGTGGTAGGTCACGTAAAATGACAGAGCTCAGTGGTTGCTGAGGCTCATAGTGCGCGGAGGTTGCGAACTTTCTGCAAAGTCAGTCACTACAGACCTCCAAACTTCATGTGGCCTTCAGATTAGCTCAAGAACAGTGTGTAGAGAGCATCATGGAATGGGTTTCTATGGCCAAGCAGCTGCATCCAAGCCTTACATCACCAAGCATAATGCAAAGCATTGGATGCAGTGGTGTAAAGCACACCGCCACTGGAGTCTAGAGCAGTGGAGACGTGTTCTCTAGAGTGACGAATCATGATGGACGATTCTGGGACAATATTTAGAACAATATTTGTCTGACTGCATTGTGCCAAGTGTAAAGTTTGGTGGAGGGGGACTATGGTGTGTTTTTCAGGAGTTGGGCTCGGCCCCTTAGTTTCAGTGAAAGGAACTCTTAATGCTTCAGCATACCAAAAGATTTTGGACAATTTCATGCTCCCAACTTTGTGGGAACAGTCTTGGGATGGCCCCTTCCTGTTCCAACATGACTGCACACCAGTGCACAAAGCAAGGTCCATAAAGACATGGATGAGTGAGTTTGGTGTGGAAGAACTTGACTGACCTGACCTCAACTCGACAGAACACCTTTGGGATGAGTTAGAGTGGAGACTGTGAGCCAGGCCTTCTCACACAACATCAGTGTCTGACCTCACAAATGTGCTTCTGGATGAACGGTCAAAAATTCCAGTTAACACACTCCTAAACCTTATGCAAAGCCTTCCCAGAAAAGTTGAAACTGTTATAGCTGCAAAGGGTGGGCCGACATCATATTAAACCCTATGGATTAAGAATGGGATATCACTCAATTTCAAATGCGTGTGAAGGTAGACAAGCGAATACTTTTGTATGTATAATACTTTTGTAAAATCATATACTCTATTGAATGTTTACATAAGTTAAATCTATATTTACAAAAGTGTATAAGACAGATTTGTGGTATTTACATGAGTGCAGGTATTGCACATGGAAGTGGAAGGAGGTAGATTAATATCAAATGAGTATAAACATAAACAGCAGTATACAGCAGTATACTCAAATACTCAAATACTTTCTGGTACCAAGTCCATGCCATGATAAGTCACAGAGATCACACTTTTTTTTGTTTGATGTGAATATAAACTGAAGTGCTTGACCTGTATCTGGATGAATTTCTCCATTGTGCTGCTTCCAGATCATTTGCATGAACGTGCAGGTGTACAGGAGTTCCTATTAAAGTGGATGGTGAGTGTAAATGTTGAATAGTATTAGACTCATGTAAAAGGAATATGTAAGGAATGCAGTCAGAGTTGCAAGTTTTGTTTGTGTATGACAAGCTCTTACAGCACATTGATATCTTGTGTAGTATATTGGCTTTCTATATGTGTGTGTGTATGTGTGTGTGTGCGTGAGTGTGTGTGCCCTACGATGGATTGGCGCCCTGTCTAGGGTTGTTCCTGCCTTGTGCCCTATGCTGCCAGCTAG
>JANCOA010000038.1:5436619-5447241 GCA_024363135.1 Leptodoras oyakawai
AGGCACATCCATCTCACTGAGCTAGGGCATTTTTTATTTAATTTTTGTTTTATTTTTGGGCCGGGGGCCACTGTGGCACTTACCATCCACAAAGGGGGCCCCACATTAAAAAAGTTTGAGAACCGCTGCTGTAACCTAACAGCACCTTACATGTAGAGACGGTTTCACAGCAGATATGTCTACACAACTACTTAACTTTCTGTGCAGGTTGCTTCAGTGTATGTCATTTTACTGGTTGGACAACACACGTCTTCTAATCTGGAAGCTCATAACAGACAGAGATATTTCTAAAGCAGTTGAAAAACTGCTGTGTTAAGAAAGGATGAGTGCAGTCAAAAGCAGTCATGTTGCCGCATTTTGTGGGAGGCTTTAGGCCTCTTGTTGTGATTAGAATAGTTTGGCATGCATGTGCAACTTTTCAATGGGTGCTTTAGGACACAATAGCAAAATAGACAGTGGTTTCCTGGAAGCTTCATTGGAGCACAATTTTGTCTCATCTAAGAACATGTTTAGTTGTGTTATATAATCTACCATGTTCAGCACTGAGCTTCTTGCCTTTTGGCTCATGGCTTACCAAATACATGCTGCATGACTTTTTAAATCTCAGACTTGATGGCCGTGAGTGAGGCAGACACTACTCCATCTTTCACGTGGAGAGGTGAAGCATGCCTCATCTTCTCAGAGGTGTCTGTCATGTGACTTTCCCGACAGCAGGTATTATGTTGCGTATTCCCTGGACACTAAAACTGTTTGCCGACTGGATGTTCACGTCAACATTTACATGAACTTAATGTGAACATTTTACACGTTTCCACATTTTTTTTCCATCTTATCCTTTGCTCACCTTCTGGCTCACTAACAATAGGAAGTGATCTTTAAAAAAAATCTGCTGCATTTTTCTTTATGCACCCAGAATGCAGGCAGTGGTGCGGTTTTCTCCTTCAGCAAGTGATATTGCACCACTGACATGAGAATCAGAGCAGAATGGAGCTCTAGATACCAGAAACAGAATGTTTAGCCACATTTCAACTCCTGTGAAGCATCCATTGTGTATTTTAGAGGTAACAAATTGGGCTCAGTATTCCCAAGTCCTTTTTGGATGCATGTTAATCCTGGTCTTTAAAGCATATTTCATTATTATTTAGGATTAGAATTGAAAATCATAGTCTTGGTTTTATTCTTGGCTTTTATTGGTTTGGATTGCAATTTCTATCATATATGTACATTTCTGTTACAGGTCACAACATATATTCGAACATCTTGGGTTTTTTGGGCGGTGTGTCGTGGGCAATGCTGGTGGCCAGAACGTGTCAGCTTTACCCCAACGCTGTGGCTTCAACCCTCGTGTATAAGTTCTTCCTAGTGTTTTCTAAGTGGTGAGTGTTTTCTGTTGTGGTGTAAATGTTCAGAATTAGTAGCACTGATAAAGGCCCATCATTTTTCCATTTTATAGGATTTTCTTTTTTTCTGTTAATGATGCAAACAGAGTAATTTTTGTTGTTTTGAATGAAATGTCAACATCATAATGTATAATAAGGCAACCCTGCTTTGGAAGTATGTTACGATGTGAAATTATAATTAATTACAGAGATACCTGATATTTAAAAATGTAAAAATTGAGTTTTTAAGGAACACAATGCTTGAACTAAAACAGTCTTTTTGTTATAAGAGATATATCTCTTATATATATATATCCTAATTTTATGGATACACTCAGTATGATTAAACATTTCAGCATGTCATTTTTAATCGCAATGAAAAACATGGCTCCTCATGTCACTGCTGTAGAACTGGAGCTTTAAGTTCCATGTGTATTTCCATGTGGTGCTTGTTGGTGGCTTTAAGATTATTTGTTAGTGGTCACTTAACATAATGGAGATTAATGCACACTATATTCTGTACACTGTGTCTGTCTTTTTTTATGTTTTAGGGAGTGGCCTAATCCAGTCCTTCTGAAGCAACCAGTCGAGTGCAACCTCAACCTGCCAGTGTGGGACCCACGGGTATGACTCTTCTCTTTAAATACAATCCCGTAATATAATGTAATATAATGTCTGTCCTTACTGAAACGCCATTGAATGTCATTTTCAATTCCCTTAGGTGACTCCAAGTGACCGGTACCACCTCATGCCCATCATCACACCAGCTTATCCTCAGCAAAACTCCACCTACAACGTGTCCGTGTCCACCCGCAACATCATGGTCGAAGAGTTCAAACAGGGTCAGTCACACCTCTCAGACTCCCATTTCATATAATTGTGTTATTGCAGCTAAACAGCTAGTTGTTGATGAGGACAGAATTACAGCTCAGCACAGAAAGTTGGTGTGCAGTATATCTGTTTCCACTGCAGGAATATACTTTTCTGGACACCAGGCATTTTGTCTTTCTTCAGGCAGGTTTCTACTCCAAGAACCAGAGCTGGTTTTAATTTCCAGCCTGTTACTCATAGATCAATCTTCTTTCCTGCATTTAGCTAACAAGCAAATACTAAAAATGTGCAAATGTTGTGCTCTGTGCAAATCCAAGTTCAAGTTCATTTTTAAATGATTTGTACTGCCTTGATATAACGCTAATGATCTAAAGCACATTTTGCCCAGTGATCGTTCAGAGCTCGTTCACTCAAATGAAGAAGACTCTTGGGTTCAGACATTCATTCACCTCCAAGATTTTATTTCCATCATTTAAGTTCCATCTGAGAACAAACATATACTGGAAAAAATGTCAAAACATTTCCTGATTAAACAACTCCTTAGCTAACTTGGTACCAAATTCCGAGCAGTATTCAGGTGATGCACAGCATTTTCAAGTCTGTTACTGTACATCAAGTGTGCATTTTATTTTGCACTGTGACAAATTTAAGCCCATTACAGACTATTAATATTTTATTCTAGCAAATCAACATAATGGCTCATTGTCTTATCCAAAATGTACCCATATATAAACTTTATACAAAATGTATTATATATATTATATAAGAATATATTTCACTATTACATAGTTTTAATGTAAAGTATACCCTGTGAAGAAATTATCAGTCACAATATGTGTCTTTCAGATGTGACTTTTGATGCCTGTGAACTATTTATATGTTGAAAAATCAGTTTCATGCAGGAATGCATCCTCTTTGTCCATACTAGCATGCTAGATCTCCGCATGCAGCTCCTCACCACTCCTTTGGAAACTCAGCCAGAGTAAATCTCTTCACACCGTGGTGTCCAGAAGAGTTTCAGACCGACTGCAGTCCAAAATGACTGAAACTACAAAATGAATCTGTGAACACTGGCATGACCCAGTAATGGTGCCATAGGTACAGAATACTGTACTCAAGGAAAAGCGTTAGTCACGGGCCAGTAATGACTACAGAATACAAGAGAGGACATCCTTAGCTTTGAATTCAGAACCCCCCATAAACTTATCATCTTTCTTTTAATTTGAAGGAGACTAAAAATTCTTTGTTAAAGTTTTTGACTCAAGAAAATTACGCATTATTTTGAATTGTTATGCTTTAAAAATAAAAAAAGGAATGTTTTCACTCAGTTATTTAAGATATGAAGAATATTTTACATTTTGTTTAAAATATTGTAAGAAAATTGAATTGTGAACCGAATCCTGAGTAGACTGTATCGTTACACCCCTTTAACATGACTAATCGGAACATACTATGAGATTTTTTTTAATATAAATTTTTGTATATTTGGCGAGTACAAATATTTCAATTCATAATGTCTGAACTGTCCGTAAAAAAAAGAACAAGAAAACGGCAAAAAGAATGAGAGGTTAAAAGAGACGGAGCTGGACGACAGAAATGGACAAAAATTGGCAAATAAACCCTAAGTGGAACATGATATGGGCTATAAAATCATTTTAAATCACTAAAAGAATTTTTAGTAAAGCATCTGTGTAATAAGCATTGCTTATGTTGCTATAGCTGCAGTGAACCATAATATCTATTGGTCACTTTTGCTTTATTTTCACCAATTTATTTATTTATTTTTTTTAGTAGAAGCTATAAAAGCAACATTATTTTGTTGTAAAGTGGGATAATGTTCAGTGAAACAGTCATTATTGTGAATTAAACCCCTTCTGGGTGATCCAGCCCTCTCTGCTTTGCGTCCTTCATCACCCCTCTTGGGTTTATTTCACATTAATGATCGACTTGCTGTACATTATGACTTAGTTATTCACCGGCTATGCAGCTATGCATTAAAAACTAATACCCCAGATACAAAATCTGCTTGTTCCTGGAGCCTGGGTAAACGATTGGTCCATCATTTTCAACCTCATCGTTGTACATTGAACTGCTATACTTTTGCTGTATGTGGAATCGTAAGAACTCTTACGCAGTTTGCGTCACTTCTTTTATTTCTCTTCATGGTCAGGGTTCCTGCAGTGCAGCAGAATCACAGAAATAGAAACTTGTCCAAAACCAGCCTTCTCATTCCAGACGGTTGTAGTTTGTCTTGTTAACGTTTACACTGTGGCTCTTGCTTTCAGGTCTGGCCATCGTGGATGAAATATTGCAGAACAAAGCAGACTGGCCCAAACTATTTGAAGCTCCAAACTTCTTTCAGAAATACAAGTATGTATTTAGCTGTTCATCCTGTTGTACATACGTGAGCAGGTTACACTATTTGAATAAAGATTTATTTTCCAAAATAGCACACACACCACCGTCTTTACACGCCTTCATAACTCTCACTTTCATCGTATGTTGTGTGGTGATACGATTTGAATATGAATTAAATAAAAGAGTAATTATGCTAACACTTTGCAATAGTACAGATCTACTGTCTTAGCATTTTTTTTCTAGTTTTCTAGCTTTTTAGCTATTTTTGTTCATTCAATTGTACTAAATCTGTTTGATTTTATTATTGTAGACCAAGCAGTCATTTTTGAAATAACTGTATTAGTCAATCCTAAGGTAGGTATTTAAAAATGAGAAACAGATTTTTTTTTATTGATATTTCCTGTCTTACAATTGTCTATAATAAAAAGTTTTTTAAGTTGTTTTCACACTTGTGTTTTTGTGACATTTGAGCCCTGAGGTTGGTATGATTAATGAAGTGGGAACATTGTTTCGGAGCCCAGGAGCGGACCAGAGATCCGTGATCCTTTTGAAAACGTTCAGCCGAACCCACATCAGGTGTCGAAGCCGCCCACGCCCGGGGCCACATGCCGAGTAAAACGTTTTTGCTTTAATGCTGCTTCCTGTTTCTACTATCATGATCCCTGCGAGAAAGTTATTTTTGCTACTGAGGCTTTCATAGCGCTGGAGCACTTGCCCTGACAGCATCCTGAAAAATGCAGATCTCGTTCTGGCCTTCAGGGCTGAAAGATCTTGTACATGATCTGCTCCTCATATGCGGGTATTCCTGCATGACGCCATGTATCTGTAAAGTAAGTGTTTAAAAAAATAGGAGAGTAATATGAGAGTTGGTGCCGAAGAAAACGTAATAATAATCAGGAAATGTATGAACGTAGCGTATTCAATCCGTGAAGGAAGGCTTTATGGCTGAGGTGTATGATTTTCTCCACAAAGGACCGGTTTGAGCAAAGGTTTCCATTTCAGACATGTTGGTCCTGCTGGTTTAGAATGAAAACCTGCCCTCATGGCGGCCCTTTGTGAGGAAGATTGGACATCTTTGTGAACCTGCATTTATCAGCCCTGCCACCAAACGAGCCCAGAAACGGTCCTGAGCCTGGACTCGGGTATTTGGACCAAGTGTGAAAACGTCCCAATTTCATAATTAGTACGAAGTATTTTGTCAGCCTGTTTTTTTTTTTAAGTTCAGTATGCATGTTTTCAGCTCATAACTAGATTTAATGAAATGTGAGATTCACATACATCCATTAAAAACGGCTTTAATGACGTTAAGGTCATGGACCAGAGCGGAAGCAGAACATTTGCTTGTCCCTGTCCGTCATGCTCGTCTTTTCTCTGTATTGTATCGTGTTCTTGAAATATCTCGCATGTCAGTGATTTTGGCCATGGTTTTTAAATTATATTTCAACCATGACATTCTGTGTCTTGTAGTTCCAGTCTGTTCCAGGTATTATTGCTTGGATCTAATATGGAGGATTATAGCAACCAGTTTAGCACTACATGCCTAAATCATGACATGCTCTGCCAAAAGACATTATAATAATAATTAAGCGCTTGTATATACATATAACGCAGTCTGTGTGCATTTTGGGGAAATTACATTGTGTTTAGGATTGAAAATAAGGTCAGCTTTAGTAATTCTGGAAACTGTAATGATTCAGCTGAGAATAATTTAATGTAAGGAACGTATGTTGGACACCGTCTTGTCTAAATAAGCAGCATGTAGATGGTGCTGTTGTACTGCAAATGAGTTCACTTCACAAATTGGGTCTGAGTGCACAGCACTGTTAACTCCAGGTCTTGTTCTAGTGCTGCAATTTAGACAAAATGCTCCAGATCAGTGGGATGCATGTAGTGAACATGATGCATCTTGGGTAGGGGTTGCAATGCTTTGAACCCCCCCCTCCATTTTTTTCCCTTTTTCAACACCATAATAAATGTTAATGTGAAATTGTGTACTGTTTTATTTTTTCTAATACTCTGGGCTTTGATTTTAGTTGATCAGTCAGAACTGAGAATTTACAGACTGTCGGATAATCGCAGTAATTCATTGTTTATAGATGCAGCCTTTTTGTTTGTAATGGAAGACACTTTTTCTGTTGTTCACTTTGATATTTCAGCGAGATTTATTTTAGAGGATGTGTCTAGAATTAACTGTACCATTGTGTAGACACTAGTTAAAAGTAGACAGGATTTAAAATGTAAACGCTCTTTTTTTCTATATATTCTGTGCAGTTATATTAATGTTCTAGAGTCACTATATGGTTTTGTACAGTTTTCTGTGTGGGTTTAATTTTTTACTTGAATAGACTAATTGTGCTGCATCAGAGCATGTGAGTTGAATTAACTTTAGGTCTCGATAAAACCCTGGGGTGTCCTTAGCCTTCCCGGAGTTTAGTTAAATGACCTCTGTCTAAAGGATGTAATGGCATTGTTCTTGTTTTTTATGTTCCAAGGCATTATATTGTGTTGCTAGCAAGTGCACCCACTGAGAAGCAGCACCTCGAGTGGTGAGTAAACCATGCTGAGTCACATGATTGGTATGATGAGGCTTGATAATACCTTGCACACAGCATCCAGAGATCCTTTGCAGTAACACTCTTTATAAATAGATCCACTCGCAGACTTTTTAAGGATCTAAATTCCAACAGGGTCGGCCTCGTAGAGTCCAAGATCCGAATCCTGGTGGGAAGCCTGGAGAAAAATGAGTACATCACTCTTGCTCATGTGAATCCACAGTCGTTCCCAGGACCCAAGGAAAACAATAAAACGTGAGTGTAGTAGATCGGCTTTACTGCAGATACATTTCCGAGCATGTTGGAGCTTTACTTTTTGTAATGTTTGTCTGCAGGCCAGAGTTGAGTACCATGTGGGTCATTGGTATCGAGTTCAGGAAAATGGAGGGGTCTGAACTTCTTAATATTGACTTGACATACGACATACAGTCATTCACAGACACAGGTAAGATATCCTTTACCAGTACAACCATGTAAAAAAAATGCTCTGCATGAAAAATCCTACTGTCATGAAAGTGCATAAGAATTAGCAACAATATATAGTTAAAAGTATTAAAGTGAAAGTACTGGTTTGGTCCCTTTGACCTTTAATTTGTTGCATATGACAGATTATTAATACTGTAGCGTTAGTGTGTAAGCAGCATGTTCATGTTGTAGCTGCTGGAGGTGGAACAACTTTATATACAGGTTTATATACAGGGACGTGAGATGATTACTGGGAGAGGAAAGAATAAAACCACTTCTGATACAGTTCTGAGTTATAAAAGTACAGTTTTTTTTTTTACTTTTTATTTAATCTTAATTTCTTTAACAACTCATAGTCATCTGAAATGTGACCTGACTACTCTCTGCTTTTTGTAAGACGTCAGAAGGAAACCACTAGTTTATCTTTCAGTGTGTGATGTATTTAAAAAGCTTATTATATTACCCTTTGTGTATAATATTCATCTTAAACATGGTAAATTAAGCAGTCAAATAATTGTAGTGGTGTAGAAAGTACAACATTTCTCTTTCAAATGTAGTGAAGGCAAAATGTGTAGTAGCATAAAATGGTAAAGTACAAGAACCCTAAAATTGTACTGAAGTACAGTACTTGAGTAAATGCTTAAATGTTTGTACTTTGTGTCACAGCCATGTTGTGTCCATGTAGTTAAAACCATGCTACTGTGGTGCCTCTGGCAGAAGAAGTTACTGTGAGGAAGGATATCAGGATGGACTCAGTGCTAATGATCAGCATTAGTGATGTTTAATCTCTGATATCAGTGATGAACCAAAACGGTCCTGGATTTATACCGAAACTTTAGAGACGAACCGATGAATTGGGAAGTGGCTTCTTTGGCTTTTCCAGTTCTAGATTTGTGCACTTGGTGAAATCTATGAATAAAAGATCATTTTAGTTTTAAATTGCTATATTTCTTACTCCGTTAGAATTGGAAGAAGAGCTTGTCAGACCGTAATGTATGCAATCCTTCAATAACTTGTTATTTTATATCTGCAGTGTACCGTCAAGCCATCAGCAGCAAGATGTTTGAGTCTGACATGAAGATAACGGCGATGCACGTGAAGAGGAAGCAGCTTCACCAGCTCCTGCCGGACCTTGTTATCCCAAAAAGGAGGAAGGCATGCGAGATTCCGTTTAAATACTAACCATATGGTTTTGTCTGTTATGTCGGCGTTAAACCATTGCTGTCCTCCTCTGCACTGTAGCACTCGACTGAAGGCCTGCGTGCTGTGAATGAGGGCAGTGTAGACTTGTCACTGGACAGTGATAACAGCATGTCCATGCCCTCCCCTACTGGCGCTTCGAGCGCTGCCAGGACACCCTTCTCTGCCAATCCTCACTGGTGAGCTCGTCACACACACTCGCCAAATACTCACACCCAAGTTGTTTCAAACAACTGAAATGTGGAGAGCCAAGAATTGTTTTTATGCAAGTTAATCTACAAAATAGTTCCAAGTCTGATGAAATGCCTCAATACCAATTTTAATAAAATTCTCTGTGTACAAATTCAGAGTGTTGATTCAGAGTCAGGCTTATTTTATTATCCAGTGTTCAATAACTCAAAAGTTATACTGTTGCAAATCTTATCTTGTATGGATAAAGTCCTGGTTATTTCTACACATGTACAGCTCCATAGGGAACGTTGCCAGCTCAGATTCTCAGGGGAAGATGGACACCTCAGGGGGCGTGCATCCTGCAGCAGGTATGTGTTCATGTATTACTGTCTTCTGTCATTTCTAATGCTGGCTGGGTACGTCAGAAGAACATTGAGATTGGCTCACACACACCATCGCTACCTTGTCCGTCAGATCAAACATGAATAAAACTGATTTTCTTCTGGTATCTCGAATTTCCCCCTAGGGGATCAATAAAGCATCTATCCATCCATCCATCCATCAACCTGTGGATTCATGAGCCTAGATGGATGAGTCTACTAAGCCAATATAAACCTGTTGGATTTGTGATCTCTTTAGTCATTGGAGGATCTGCTCATTTTTAAGCATCGGTCTCCTTCGATTATTGTCTTACTTTTGCTTGATGCACATTAAAAAATAAATAAATAAATAGCCATGATGTCTCTCCAATGGCTAGGATTTTCTAGTTAACAATGTTGGCACATCTGCACCATAAAACCATTTCACTGCACCACGAACCATTCACAGCATGCAAGAGTAATGCTTTGTCTTTGCTTACAGCATGTCTGTCAGAGCCGAAGACCTCCAGCGGGAGCAGTCCTCCTCATGCACGGTGGAGACCGGGCTCACCCCTTCATGATGAGAACCCTAAGAAGCTCAGGCTGCAGGAGGTATCCACAGAGCACTCCTGCTTTAAATGCTTAAACACTTAGATATTTCTTTTGCTCTCTTGTGCAGAATGTTGCTTTTGTGTTTGCTTTGAAAGAAGTTTGGATTCTTTGTGAACGTGAATAGATTTACAGGTTATTTTATCAGTGTACGAGACACCTAATGGTCTAGCAGCTGTCTTTATGTGGAGTTCACAAGTCTATCAGACACTCTCAGTAGACACATTTAAAAAGCAGATGAAAACACATTTGGACTTGCTTGCCTATTCTAGTTTTTTTTAATTAGTTTGTGAACTTTTTGTTGTTTCACAATATTGAAATGTTGCTGTCATCCTGTGCTCTGTAGCATTCAGCTGGAAATGAGGGCAGTGTGGACTTGTCCATGGACAGGGATAACAGCACAACCCTGCCCTCGCCCACTGGCACATCCAGGACAGCCTTCTCTGGTAGTCCTCATCGGTAAGACACACACACACACACACACACACACACACACACAAAAAATACTCAGAATCAGCTCTCAGATGACTACATGTAGGGTTTTTGAGATTCCCGTTGGACGGCTTTTTTATTTGTTCACAAAATGCTTTTTAAAAAAAAAAAAAAAAAATAGTGTTGTTTGAGGGCGGCACGGTGGCGCAGTGGATAGCGCTGTCGCCTCACAGCAAGAAGGACCCGGGTTTGATCCCCGGGTGGGG
>JANCOA010000038.1:5447341-5459349 GCA_024363135.1 Leptodoras oyakawai
TGGATTAGCGCCCTGTCTAGGGTTGGTTCCTGCCCTTGCGCTCAGAGTTGCCGGCTGGGCACCGGCTCCCCCGTAACAGGGATTAAGCGGTACAGAAAATGACTGACTAGTGTTGTTGGAAATATTGTTGATGTAAGTAAGCACAGAAGTTCAAATGCTGCATTTGTCAAAAAAAAAAAAATAAAATAAAAAAAAAATATATATATATGCATGCCTATAACAGTTTTAAAAAACAAAGCTAAACAAAGAACCTTGTTGTTCTGTAATGCGTACAGCTCCACTGGGACCAGCTCAGATTCTCAATGCAAGGTGGACACGTCAGTAGACACGGATCCTACTGCAGGTATGTGTGCACACGTCTGCCTTATATTATTTGTCTATTTAATACAATATGTGTGTATGACGTGGCTCTGTTCATGCCATAGACAGACCGTACAGCAGTTAGACCACGATGTACTGTTCAGTTCTCTGTTGTAGCATTTCTGTCTGAGACAAAATCCCTCATTTCTGCTTGTTCAGGGAAGAGACCAGGCTCACCGCTCCATGACGAGCAAGCCAAGAAGCTCAGATTAGAGGAGGTAAAGCCAGAGAGCTCAAACATCATGCTGAAAACTTTTGCATTACAGAATGTGTCATGGCAGTTAATGTTGCTTCGTAATCAGTGTAATTAATTATTATAAAGCTTTGTTGCTTTTTTTTATTTAATCTTTTATCGTCATTTTATAATAAAATCCTTTTCTCACTGTAGGATTCTACCTCGGGATCAGTGGACCAGGCTGCTGAATTTTCTCAGGTAGATAGATCTGTCTTTTCTCAGGAATGTCTAGCACCATTAACGAGCCGTGTTCCGTTTCTGACGGTGCTAATTGTTTATCCGATGCAGGCTAGCGATTTCACCGCTTTAGATGGAGAGATGAAAATGGAGACGGAGGCAGCGGTGAGTGGAGACACGTTTTTCTTTTGCATGTTTGCTCTTACACGAAGGCGTAACTTTCTGTGAGCTGCGTACGTATATTATATTAAACACACCCATTTATTTTTGCTTCTTATACACAGGAGTTGGATGTAGAACAGAAGATCCCACCATCTCAGGTAGGCCATTATTTAACTGAAATTAAAAAAAAAGAATTTTTTCAATCTTCACATTTAATGAATATGCATTCTGGTTTTTTATGTATGTGTAAAGTAGGGTCTAATTATTTTTTTTAATCATAACTGACTCACTGGTGAGCTTAAGTAAAGCTAACTGTTAATTGACTTGCATTAAATCATGTTTTAAGTGTGTGTGTGTGTGTGTGTGGTTACATACATATTCATGTGTTGTTTATTTGTTTTTATATTTAGCATTTAAATGATATACTCAAGTAATGCAGGTTTACTTTAAGCTTTAAGCTTTACTTTGACCGAAAGAAAATTAAAAAGTATGAAAAAGTCTTTTTATAAATGAGCTGAATAATCTGCATGTAATGATATTAATATACTAACTCAAATTCAGCTATAATTATCAAAGAAACGGGATCCAGTTCCGCATCGCTGACATGATTTCCGTTATGATTTTCAGAAAATGTCCAGCACGGATCTGTCTGATGTTCCTCATCCTCCGGCTAACCCCATCCAAGTGGTTAAAAACTCCATAAAGCTAAGGCTGAGTAGGTAGAACCAGTTAGACCTCTCCTTCAGCCTGCATTCACAATAGCGAGCAACAAAACGGACAGTCGATTATGTATTTGCTGCAAAAGTGCATGACGTGGAGTCGCAGTTCCGGGTGACAGGGTGCGAATCGATGTTTTAATTAAGGTTTGCTTAATTGTACGCAATTTATTTACGAGGGCATAAAAACGACAAACCGTAACGATTCCTCGGAGGGATCACACAGTGTCGGAAAGTGCAGGGTTTCCCGTGCGCTCACAGCTTGATAGAAGAAAACCGAAGGGCTCTGTGCACTACAGAATTCAAATCCAGAAATAGCAAGAGTGATTGTGTGTGTGTGTGTGTGTGTGTATATATTACACAGAAAGATGTTTATAATTTGGCAAGAAACAGTTGATGTAATAACTGTAGGAATAGCTACTCACCCACTAAAGAAAGTTTTAGTGGCATTTGTCACTTGCTAGCGTGAACACAGCGTCCCAGAGGTCAGATCAGCGGTTTGCTAGTGTAGAATTAGAGAGGCTAGACCAGATATCTGCACTGTGTCTCGTACAGAGCACCGTTTCAAGAATCGTCGAAGGCTCTTGACGCAGTGTTGGACTTCACCCACCAGAGGGCGACTCTGCTCTTCCGTAAACTCCCTGATGACTACACACCACTTCCTTGCCTCCATGGAGAAACTTGCCGGATGAATTATTTTCACGCACTCAGAACTTCATTGCATCGACTAGACTGTGTGTTCGTGCTCGTGCGCATAAAACTTTATTCCCATCTTCCTGTACGTTCTCAGACACAGATGACGTTTCTTTAAAACGACCGTGCTTTTCATTTGTGGTTTTCGAGTGTGCTTTTCATGTTTTATAGAGTGATCGGGAGCCAGGATATATGGCTGTATATGAAAATTATTACCAGATCAGAATCAATTTCATTGATGCATTTTTAATATAAAATGTTTATGCTGGAAAAAAAAAACATTTGACCAAAATAATCTCTAATCCGAGATTATACCAGTCTAAACATCTCTCGTCTTGAAGGTATCAAGCGGTCGCTGTAACATCGGGTCTAACTGGTAGTTCTTTTTTCTTTGGTGTCTTCTTTTACCTTGTGTAAATCCATTATAATGAAAAGAGAAAAAAAAAACATAATACATTTATTTTCTTTGGGCCTCTTATTTTTGTTTTATGGATTATTATTATTTTTTTTTTTACTAATCTGAAATCAGTGATGCATATTTAAATACATTTTTGTTCTAGCATTATTAGTACATAAGCCCAAACATTTTCTGTCATAATCTCTCGGCCGTGATGAGATGGAAATCGTAATCGAGTAATAGAATACGAAGCTTGAAATTAATGATAGTTTTTTTTTTGTTTTGTTTTTTTTGTTTTGAAGCAGAAGGATTTCGTTGATTCAGGAGATGTGCGCAGGCTTTTCTTATTCAATCTTTCGCTAATACGTTAAGAGATTTGTTTGTCTTAATTATCTTTGTAAATTGTTTGGAGACACAACAGTACAGCTGCTCCAGGAATGCTGTTTATTCCACTATGTGCTAAAGCAAAAGTCTTTGGTTTCATCATATCTTCAGTTCTTACTTCTTTTCTTTTCTCACAGGCTTATTTGTAAAAAAACAAACAAAAAAAAACGAGCCGTTGTAATTTTTTTTTTTCATAAATAAAGGTCTACAAAGAAACGATCTGGTTTAAAGTGACACTTGACACTAAAGAGAAGAAAGCTTTCATCTTCAGGGCAACTGCTGTGGATCGTCCCACATATGCACTTCATGAAAACGAATTTTGCCCAATTCTCTTCCTCTCTCTTTTTTTCAGTGAATAATCTCACATGTGTGCTGTCAATGTGTCTAACCCATGCTCTGTGGTCATCCCAGGACTCTTTCACAATCTGCTCATACTGTTTGTCGTTACACATTTATGATAATTTTAGTTTAGTAAATGATCAAACCTCTAATTTCACCTTCATCAGGCTCCAGTTTGCAGCGAAGCATCAGCAAGGTCATATAAGTCTCTTGAATAAACCACACATCAAGACTCACTTGGAAAAACTTTTTTGTGCAAGCATAAACTGTCCAGGTTCAGAGATCCTGTGCTTGCTGTAGGCCCAGATTCCTGTTCTTAGCAGACAGGCGTTGTATTCTACTCTTGTATGACATCTGCCTCAAGGTTTAACGTATTATGTGTACTGACATGCTTTTCAGCTCTCCACCATCGTAAAGAGAGGTTATTTGAGTCGACATAGCCTTGCTGTCAGCTCAAAAACGTTCTGGTCGCTCGCTGACCTCTCATCGACAAGGTGTTCGTTTCAGACGTGTCTGCTTTTTGTTGGATTTATTTTTTTTTTTTTCTGTATAAACTTTCAGAAACTGCCCCTCAAGCATAACTAAATACAACAAGCATGCTTCGTTATGTTTGGTGCGGACGTTATCGGAAGCTCTCGTCTCGTCTCGTATCTGCATGAGTTTGCGCTTCTGCTACGTAATTGGCTGATTGCATGAATGAGCAGGTGCCCAGGTGTTCATATTAAAGTGGCCAGTGAGTGCTTATTGTATTACAAGGCTTTTAGAGTACATCAAAATTTCAAGCTTAAGTGTGTATTAAATTAATTCGTGTGAAAAACAGGCCGGGAGCTACAGCTCCTATATCCTGTATGTTTCATTTACATTTATTTTCAGTGGTCTTAAATAAAATGCTAGAAAAATTCTAATCCTAAACAAAAAGGGAAGATCAGATTGATCAGTGGCTTTTATTTCCAGGGTTTCCAGTTATAGAGCCTGCTTTTTCTATGATTCATTTTTTTGTCGTTTAAGGGGAAGTTAGTTTGGGTGCACAGATTAGTCAATATTAAAAAAAAAAAAAAAACATTTTTGATTGATTTTGATGATTTTTTTTAAAAAACACAAATTAAAAATCTCATTCGGTTCAAATGAGAAATGAATGAAATCTAATCTAGCAGGTTACTGTCAAGATGGTGGGTCTTTATTAAAAGATTTAAAACAAAAAAAAATAAAATACACTCAAATTTCCCTGTTCAGTATAATTTCCTGATGTTCTTTCTACTTGGGGGCAAAAGCATGACTTCTAAAAAAAAAAAAAAATAAATTAAAACATCCGATACTATCACAATTAGACTACAATATAATACTATTTCCATGACCCATAATGAAAGAGTTCTATGTTGCATTTCAGATTGTGAAACTCTGCATGCCGAAAGATCTAATTGGATAAGGAAACTGTCTCGATTCATTCTGCAGAAGGCATGATGATTTTCCTATCTGCAGCTTATGAGTTAAGAAAGGATTGGATTGTTGCTAAGTAACACCTCTTTTTACCTCCTACTTTGCTGGGTTCTTAAAATGTTATGGTTGAGGAGTGATTCTGCTCTGCAACTCTGGGTTTATTTGCTGTATTTTTTATGAATTAAATTATTCAGTGCTATTTTTCCACTCGTTGACTGCCCAGTTTCCGTGAGTCTGTGCCCACTGCAGCCTGAGATTCCTTGCAAGTGGGACCGGATCTCTTTTGTAGCCCATCTGCACGTACAGGCTGTATGTGTTACGCATTCTGAGATGCTTTTCTGCTCACTATGGATGTAAAGAGTGGTTATGTGAGTTACCCTGATATTCCTATCAGCTTGAACCTGCTTGAGTGGTCAGCCTCCTGTAACCTCTCATCAACAAGACAAAACTATGACAAAAACTGGGCAGCGTATTCAAAAGGATTTTGTTTCGTTTGCTACATCAAGGAAATGGCAACAGTTAGACCCTCGAAGATCTAGAACTGATATCTGCTCTCCTCCTAAACGTTCAGAAGTTGCTAAATCTGTCTCAAACTCACCGTGAGTAACACTTGACTCTTGCATCTTTGCTTTGTACCAGTTTTTTTGTTCTCTGTGCCCGTTGTCATGGTTGTCTTTGTATACTGGCAGCCCTGAAACAGGTGATAAAAGAGTAACCTTCACAATAATGAAACAGACGACACTAAACTGTTGGCGTGTTCAAAGAGAAATGCCGTGTTCCTGAAATGAAAGGCTTGTCTGTCTCCTCGTCCTGATCAAAAACGCATTACACCCGGGTGATGGACTAAAGCTGCTAATGAGAACAAAGGATCATGGGTAGAAGAAGTGATTGCTGCATCTACAGCTTTTCTTAACGCTATAAAAACCATCCATTTTGACTTCACGAGCATCTTAAACATCTAACCTGTATACCTTTATATGCAGTGGATGTCAGCAGCGTTGGCTCCTAGACTCTTTTTCGTCTTTTGTCTCCTAATAGAGAATGTTTGAGTGTTTAATACTGGCTCAAAATGACATGCAAAGTATTTCTTGTTTGCCCTCAAACATTCAAACGATCATATCCTGAGGCCTATGAGCTTGGTAAGACCTGCTCTTCGGTTGTGTCAGTAGGACAACACGGCATCACGAGTGTGTGTGTGTGTGTGTGTGTAACTGGGACTTGTGGAAAGATCACGGTATGACCTAAACAAATGTTGGTGAGAACATGTGGCTTGTGAACCTTGTTTGCTTTACAGTGTATGTGACTGGTGTCTCTGCTACATTGAACTCTTACATACTACACTGTAAAGTATACAAGGCTTTCTTGCTTATTAGCCTGCTGGCCAAGTCAGCATCAGGGTGACACCGCAGTTCTGCCTCACACTGAGTGTAATTAAACAAATCAAGCCATGAGAAGTTTGAGTCTGAGTTCGGGTGAGTGTCCTGGGTTTGGTTTTAATCAGAAAACGCGCCATAAGATCATGTTTGATGCAAGAAAACAATATGTGTTAATCTCATGTCGGATCATTCACATGGAGCTAAGGGTGTAGGTTTGGCTTGAAAGCTGGGTGGGGTGGAATGTGCTGAACAGGAAGATAAACCAGAGGTTGTAATGATTTATAATTTGTAAACAAACTAAAGTAGGATCTGACAGAGACAACAATTAAAGCAATACATCACATGGTCTTGGTTCTAATCCAAATGTAACTAAACACACTGAAGTACCAGAAAAAATACATAGCAGTTAATACTTGGTAGGTCCCCCACAGGAACGTTGCACAGTCCTCATGCTTGTTTGTTGAAGTCCCAGCATTGAAATCCGATGTTACTTGAGGCAGTGTTGTACGCCTATCACGTGATATGATTCTTGTCAGCCGACGCTGCTCACGTTCACCCATAGTCTTTTTACGGCCACGCTGCTGTCGTAAGTTCAAGGTTTGGCCAGGATTCTTGTAGTCATATTACACAGGAATTGCCTACACACTCTGGCCACATGAGGCCAGGCATTGTCTTTTTGTAGGGCTCTGCCAGTGCTCCCCCTGTTCCTTGTGTAATGGCCCATGTCCTGGTATCTACTCCATCTTGGGACTGTTCTGAGAGAGCTCCTAGCAACGATCCATGTGGATGTGCCATCCTGAAGGAGCTGGACTACCTGTGCAAACTGAGAACAGAAGGACAGAACACAGAAAGGACCCAGACCGCCCCACCCGGGGATCAAACCCGAGACCTTCTTGCTGTGAGGTGATGGTGCTACCCACCGAGCCACCGTGTCGCCCTGTAATAAAACAAACCTCTTCTATTTGCTTATAAGCAAGGTACGTACTCTGCATCCAACATTTGCCTATATAGTGTACTAAAAAAAAAAAGACTGAGCACTTCATACATTCCTAGATCATTCTGTAAATAACTAGTTGAAAACAATGTGTGTAACATCCACCGTTTGTTTTGTCTCATTGTAATAGACAGTAGTTTACAATAGACAGTAGTTTACAATAGTCTTTTACTAGACAATAGTCTAGTAGTTTCTCATCAGCAGTAATTAACTCCGCATACGTGATTGGTAAAACATATCAATAGCAGTGTAATATAAAGTATTACAATACCTGTTATAGTGTAAACCTATAACAAAATATAACGCACTACATCTGTATTTGCTCTCTTGGCTGATGTTTTCATTCAAAGCGTCTTATTATTGAGGCTGCTGAGCTGTTATGGGTGCTCAAGGACCCAACTGTGGCAGCTAGGTGTATTTATCGAAGGCTTTGGATTTGAAAACATGACCTTCTGATCTGTAGCTCCAAGGCTTAACCACTGATCCACAACTTCTTACTGGCCTTTTGAAAAAAAATCTGCCTTTCACCCAATTCTGTGTTCTGTGTATACGGTTTATTTTTAAAAGTTTCAAATTTGTACAACATACCAGAAACAATGAAGCTATCAACTTTTTTTGTACTTTGCTGTATGATAAAATGATGATTCTACCATGAACAAGCCATAGATCCTTATTAAAAGGGCTTGCATGTTCAGAATGACTGTTTACTCCACATTACCCATCTTAAAACAGTGGGTTGCCTTTTTCTTTAGACAAAGTTCCAAGTAAGTTCATTCATTCATTCATTTTCTTGACCGTTTATTCCTTTTCAGGGTCACAGGGGAGCTGGTGCCTAGCCGGCAGCATAGGGCGCAAGGCAGGAACAACCCTAGACAGGTGCCAATCCATCGTAGGGCGCACACACACACACACTATGGACACTTTCGCACCAATCAACCTAACGTACATGTCTTTGGACTGTGGGAGGAAACCCAGAGAACCCAGAGTAAACCTACCACCCCACCCAGGGATCGAACCCGGGACCTTCTTGCTGTGAGGTGACGGTGCTACTCACCGAGCCACCGTGTCGCCCTCCAAGTAAGTTGAGTCTTTTTTTTTTATTAAAGCCAAAACAATGATAAACCTTTTAACAGCTGAGAAAAGTCCTAACTACAATCCTTTTAGAAATCTAGAACAATTAAGAGTTGAAAAGGGGAAACCTTCTGCCTGATTCCTGGAACCACAGGAAACTGGTCCTGAAAACGTATGGTTCCAGTTCACAACAAAATCAGAACCTTTTAGTTCCACAGACGGTTTCAGAACATCATCCTCCATCCTGTGCGCCGCTGATCACCTCCATGCTCCGAACCCCGTGGTCACACTCTCCCCACTGCTCACACGGGCTAATTAATGCCTCAAAATGCAAATGAGCACAGCTGCCAAACTGCTGTACGTGATTTTTCTTTTTTCGGGTCATTTGTCAGCAGTGCAATGAGGCTCCGAGCTGGATGATGAAACAGACCGACCGAGGCATCGCTGTTTAGTCTCAGAAAAACTAAAAGCAACCACTGCTGAGACTCTCTGTGATTGAGATTAGAGATTGCTGGTGTTGCAGTGTTGTATAACAGTCTAGACCAGTCCAGACCTAGGCGTACATCTCTGTTAGGGCTGTGAGTCACAGACACCTCACTGGCTCTGAACACACAGTCAATTAACCAGGCTCTCACTCTCCAAACCAGTCACCAATCAGTCCAGCGGCGCGTTTGGGTCACGCTGTGGCACGAGACAGGAGTGTCTTGCTATTTCAAATTTTCTCTTTGTGGATAAGAATGGTTAATAACAGTGCTTTCAGTGTCATATTTGACATGACCAGTCATTGCAGTAATTACAATCATTACCGGTCAAAGGATGTCAAGTTATCCCTCTTTAAACATAGGCCGCCTGAGAAAATCAATTATTCAATCAAGACGGACCCCCCTCCTTCACTGCATTCAGTGATGTGAATGAAGTTGGTTCACTTAATTTTAGGGGCCACGGTGAATGTGCCACGGCGTAGACCTTTAATTTCCAAGCCTTCGCCTTCCATTCAGTGGAATGTTGAGTTAATTGTGTCGATCAAACGAGAAAATTCTGATTCTCTTTGTGAGCAACTTCGCTCGGAGATCAAGCGAGTCGCACTTCCTTACATATACCTCCCCCTCTCTTTCTCTCTCTCTCTCTCTCTCTCTCTCTCTCTCTCTCTCTCGCTCTCGCTGCTCCTCATGACCATCAGGATTGGCAGGATGTAATTTAAGTGCATAGGCACAAAGACCAAATGTCAAGTAGACGGGCGATGCGTTCAGATTTAAATGTACCAGCACTTGCTTCATTCAGGGGGTGTAATTAGGATCACTGCTACAAAGAGGAGAGTCAAGAGATCACGTGTGTTTTAGATGCAGGAGGAACAAGACAAGCCATCAAGTTTGTTTAAAGAAGCATGAAAGCAGTGCAGCGCAACAATAGAGATTTCCCGCTTATACGTCCTTCTCTGAGTGAATAGGTAAAAAAGGTTGCAGTGTTTCACATGACCTGAAGTACAGATATTCATTAAAATGGCTGCGAATAACTTACACGGGAGTGCCAGAAAAACTGGTACAGAAGCCTATGTAAAATACATAACGGCGCCACTTATGCACGTCATCGGTTGCGTCCGCCAGGGCGTATATAAAGTGGCAGACATCTATGGAAACTTCTAGAGCTGTTTCTGCTATGAGAATGGGAAGTTATGACGAGTTTGGATTTTCACGTATGAGTATTTCAAAAGTGTACCATAGCTACAAGAATTCTGGAAAAACCTCGAACTTAAGAAACTCTGGGTGAACACGATCAGCGTCGGCTGGCAAGAATCGCTTAACACGATAGCTGTACAACACTGCTTCAAGTAACATCGGAATTCAGACCTACCGAGTATTACCTGCTGTACCAGTTTTTCTGGTCCTTCAGTGTATATAGGTTTTTTTTATTTAACCTAATAAGGTCTTATGGTTCCCAAATTATAATTTCCAGTTAGTATGAGGTGTTGATCATTTCTAAGTTATATCAAGACAGAATTTGATCTAGTGGCTGCATTCCTTCTCACTCAAAGTCTTTCTTGGGGTGCGTTCACACGTTTTTTTTTTGTACTCAACCTCCAGCATACATTGTATACACAATCCAATGCGAAGACGTTATGGTAATCAAATCAGACCGAGATCGCAAGTTGGCAGACTTATAATAAACAGACAGTGTAGTCCTGTGAATGAGGTTTATGACATCATTATTGACATTAAAATCATTATTAACAATCTTTTGTAAAAGAACATGTCTTTTTTTGAACATTCATGATTACATACAGTCAAGTCACACAAGCAGATGTGTATTTTCTGCCTCCAAAACCACGACGAAGGCAAACAACCTCACAGGATAGGCACCTTCTCGAGACAGCAAGCTTGGGTGCTTTTTTTTTCCTGTAAATCAAGGTGAAGTGTGAAAGCACTTTTAATTAGGACCTGGAGGTGCTACATTGAAATGTTATTTATTATAGAAAGACTGCTACAGTAATGATTTGGAGAAGCTTAAGAAGTTTCAGTATTTCTGGAGATTTTAAATGTAAGTGTAACCGCTGTGTGTGTGTGTGTGTGCAGCCCGCAAACAAACAACTCTCCAGCCACTGACGAACAGTAGATGAAAGTTAACACAAATCGTTCAGGAAAATAAAGATGTACTGTATGATAGTCTAAACGTACAGCTGCTTGCTGGACTGACATGACAGGTTACATGACACTGTCAGAGTCACCGAGTCACACCGGTTTGATGCACCAATGACAGACTGTGAGGTTTAGGAGAGTTAATTTCATGTTGATTATGATGTGTTGAATTATATTTACATTAGACATCTGTTTTTCTGAAGACATCGCTTTTAACAAAACGCAAAATCAACATTTATGTCATAATGAATTCTGATGTTTTATAAATACTTAGTTAATCACAGAAAATAATGATGGGGATGAGACCAGCTGTACTGAGACTGAGTCAACACCAAGACCTTAAAGCAGGGGTGTCCGATCTGATCCATTAAGGGCCGGTGTGGGTGCAGGTATTGCTTCCAGTCAAGCAGGAGCCACACTTTATTTCACCTGTTTTTAATCAATGGATCTTGACTTTCAGTAGTGTAAAGAAGGGTAAAGAAAACCTGCACCCACACCTGCCCTTTGTGGATCAGATCAGACACCACTGCCTTAAAGGGTCGAGTCTGAGTCATCACCAAGACCTTAAAGGGTCGAGTCTGAGTCATCACCAAGACCTTAAAGCAGGGGTGCCCAATCTTAACCCCAATGGTCTGGTGTGAATGCAGGTTTTCTTTCACACACTACTGAAAGTCCAGATCCATTGATTATATCCATTGATTAAAAACAGGTGCAATGAGGTGTGGCTCCTGCTTGACTGGAAGGAAAACCTACACCCACTCCGGCCCTTTGTGGATCAGATTGGACACCACTGCCTTAAAGGGTCGAGTCTGAGTCAAAACCAGGACTTTAGGATTTTGGAGCGATCTAGACCAAGTCTTTGGAGGGTGTATGACTGAGTCAATTCTGAAACCTAACAAAAAGTCAGTTTTTGCCTACATCAGCAACAGTCAGTCAGTCATTTTCTATACCGCTTACTCCCAGTTACGGGGTCACGGGGGAGCCGGTGCCCAGCCGGCAACTCTGAGCGCAAGGGCAGGAATCAACCCTAGACA
>JANCOA010000038.1:5588739-5598868 GCA_024363135.1 Leptodoras oyakawai
TGTGTGTGTGTATGAGCCCTACGATGGATTGGCGCCCTGTCTAGGTTTGGTTCCTGCCCTTGCGCTCAGAGTTGCCGCCGTGACCCCGTAGCTGGGAATAAGCGGTACAGATAAGGACTGACTGACTGACTATATATTTCTCTACGATTTCTCCCATAATCATCCAACAGTTGAAAGTTTAACACGAAACAGCGATTCAACAAACAGGTTGAATTTTCATTCCTTTTTATTTTCTTTTTTTTTTTTTACATCCTCACAAGGATGGATTTACCAAAATTATGAACAGGTATAGAGACAAAAAAAAAATTGGATAAACTCACAATTTTAGAATGGACTGCAAAATATAAAGATTTTTTTTGCATCATTTCATAAAATGCCACTGGTATACAAATACACTGTGTATTTTAACAGTGAACAAAACATATACGAATATATCCACTGAAATTTATGGGGGGAAAGAAGGGGGGGGAGCCCTGCACCAAAAATAAAATAAAGTATTAAACAAACAAACAACCCTGCTATGGCATTCAAAAATGGTAGGAAAAAAAACCCATGAGATTATTCTCTTTTAAAACACATTTACACAGGAATTTCTTATCCTTGTACTTCAACACTGTAAACATTATTTTAAAGACTTTTCGAGTGTCATCTTTTTGATTTTCTTCCGAGCTGGCGAAGATGCAGCCGTATGTATCGGTGAAGATCTGGAAGGCTTGGTCGTCTCAGACAAACGTGTGTGTTAAATTCTGAAAGGTAGTACACATCAAAATGCATCAATATTTAACCTCTTCCTCTGACCTTTGTGATTTCTTCTTGTTGGAATGAAATCTTTACAAATGTACACACTGCTTAATCATTTGCGCATAATTTGCACGTTGGATTGAGGGGCAGTAAAACACAAGCATGTACAGTATATCTGGGCCAGGTTTGTCTCCCTATCATTACTAAAACTTTCTCTGGTTTACGTTTTAATTGTCCCGTTTACGCTACCTTGTTTTTTGCTTATGCTACCCAAAAGACGTACACAGAGACCAGGTAAGGAATGTCTTTACGAGATACCGAATTGCACAAAAAAAAAAAAAAAAAGACAGCATTTTATTAAGTGGCGATTATAAGCTTAATTTGGAAAGAAATTACTGAAAGTACTGGAAATAATATGTTTTTAAAATAAAAAAATAAAAAAAAGCAGCAGCCTGAGATTTCTAAGATATGAAGGGAGAATGGTCATTTGTTAAAGCCATCTTTAGCCACCTCAAAGCCACCTCAACAGCTGTCTGAATTGGTGAAGTGTGAAAAATAGGAGGTGGGAAGGCCTCCAACGTCTAAAATGAGCACACCGGTTCATTCCACAGTGCTCTGGAGATTAAGCAGCCACTTTGGATACTTGTTACCATAACAAACTAATTTCGATAGCAAATTTGTAAATAATACATCTATAATACTGCAAGACCAGGTAAAAGCATGGCCCTGGCTGAGGTTAAGTTCAAATTGTTGAACACTCTTGGCCTATGGTAGTAACATCTCACAATTTTCATCAGCTAAACATTTCATTTCAATCAGGATAAAATAAGCAAATGGGTATGTTTACTCTACTATCAGGCCAAACCTCTTTAACATGTGTGTTAAGAAAATATACACCGGTGGTATATTTTGTTTTACAATTTGTGGTAATGTAAACATTTGGATGGCAAAAATATGGGCTATATCACATTACTAGCCGTATGAAGAATACAATAAATCAGCAAGGTCTAAATGAGTGTATTGTCGTAGGGAGAAAATTTGTTTTGTTTAAGTTTGACAGCTGAAATCATAAAAGCCATATCAGGAACATATTCGGCTAGATGGTGGTCAAAAGGAAATCATTAAAATACAGTCAAACTGTCATCCAGCTGCCTGAGACATCCCTGGTATTCCATTTCCCTCCAATTTGTTTCATATTTATTGTCAAGTTGACATTCAGTGCTTTACGTTTTAATATATCACCCGCATTGGGTGTGACTGCAAACAGCAGTAGTACACAAGAAAATCTCTCTCTGATTTTTAGAAGTACAACTTCTTCAGAATTTAGCAGGACGTGTTCAAATGACTTCTTTTCCTTTTAGGAAATTCCTCAAAAAAAAAAAAAAATGGTGGCAGAATGCCGAAATCTCAGTATGTGTCATATCATAAAATGGTGTCTGAAAATAATATTCTAACAAAGGAATGCATTAAAACCCCTGCACATGCCATGTATCATCAAGAAATGATCCAATAAATACAGAAAGTATTGCACAGTAGAAAGGCTCCATGGATTCTTAATGGACAAATTCCTGGTGGTTGCTGGAAATGCCAGCAGGGCTTTTTCAAATCCATCCACAAACATTTACTAACTTTCTTATTTCTCAGGTGGCACTAGAAAAAAAAACACAAAACAAAACAAAAAAAAACACACCAAATCATTCCAAAACTCTATAGTTAGATTTATTCAAAAGATTATCCAGCTAAACTCATCATACTGTCTGAAGTATGTGCTTTAGTGCACATAATTTAGGCTCGGTCTGCCTGCTCAAGTTTGACATCGTTGCTCATCAAGTGTTCACCATGCCACTTCTTCATGTGTTTTTCGAGGGTGCTGTAGACGCTGAAGGGCATGTGGCAGATGTCACAGCGATACACCTCCTTGCCAAACTGGCCATGGGTCTTCATGTGGCGTGTGAGCTTGCTGCTCTGTGCGCAAGCGTAGCTGCACAGGTCGCACTTGTATGGCCTCTCACCCGTGTGGCTGCGCCGATGCACTGTCAGGTTGCTGCAGTTCTTGAACACCTTGCCACAGTACTCACATGTGTCACTCCTCCTGCTCTCTTTAGAGCCCGGAGGCCTGCCAGGACCCGGGCCACGGAGTTGGAGGTGTGGTGTGCTGCTGCCGCTCCGTCCTGACAACACTCCACCTTCCAGCAGCTCCCCAGGGGGCGTGGAGAAGCGCAGACTGCCTGTCTCTGAGGATGAATGCTCAGAGGATGTGGCGAAAGGCGACTGCCGGGAGTCACCAAAGCCCAGAAAGGGCTCCCTGATGTAGTGGCGGGAAGCAGCGTAGCCAGCCAACAGCTGAGAGTACACATTTTCAGAAGAAATGAGTGGCAGAGATGGAAGCTCCATGTCTTTCTCTACTTTGATCCTCTTGGCTGAGGAACCAGAGAGGTTTGGGCTAGAGAGAGGTGCAGGCTTATGCTGGAACAAGCCCACCACAGAGTTCTCAGGTCCACAGCCCCTGCCGTTGACCATGATTTGACCTTCTGCATCTGTTTCTCTGGCTGATGAAACTGTGTCTGCCTCTTCCCTATGCCTGTTGCCCAAAGGCAGTCTCAGGTGATTGTCAATGTCATTATATTGTCTTTCCATCCCTCTGTCAATGGAGAGTGGTTTCTCAGGCATCAAAAGCTGAGACTCATTCTCCCGGTTTCTGCTGAGCTCAGAGTCCATGCTGAGATTAGATGCAGGCCTGCTACTCCCATTCTGATGCTCTTCTATCTCCTCCTCTTCCTCCTCCTCCTCCTCGTCTTCCTCATCTTCGTCATTTTCCAGTATTTCCCTGCCCTCGCCACTCTTTTGCTCCTCTCCTGTCGAGTCACGCCTACCCCGATCTGGCGAGCTACTCAACGAACCTGACTTCTGTAAGTGGGTCTTCATGTGCCGTTTTAGCTTGCTGGCTTGAGAGCAGGCATGATCACACAGGTGGCACTTGTAAGGCCTCTCACCAGTGTGACTGCGTCGATGTACTATCAGATTGCTCTGAAACTTAAAGGTCTTTCCACAGAACTCACAGGACTTGACCTTGCCTGCCTGGCCCAAGGTTGGTGAAGAGCTGGACCTTGGAGCAGCTGGAAGGGGCTGTGTTGGTGTTCCCTGGAATGGTGCTGGCTTGGCACCAGGCTGAAAGAGTGTGGGGCTGAGGAGCCTGTGCACAGGGGGTACACGGTTAGGCGAGAGAGGAGGTGTGGGTCCACCTTTATTGTTATTGTTGCTGGCCAGCTCACGGAGGCGGCGGGAGAAATCCATGGATGGTGGTTCCATGGGCATTGGGGCCAGGCGCATCACCCGCTCAAAGGCACTGGGATGCTGGGTGAGAATGCCCATCTCCTCTGGACCCAGACGCTCAAGGGGATGACGTGGTGGTGGAGGTGGGCTTACAAATGGTGGTGTAGATGGCAAGCGGGTCTCCATGTATCCAGCAGGCTGAGGCTCTCGCAGAAGAGGTGCTGCCATGCGGAGCAAGTGGAACGGGTTGCTGTTGTCTCCCAGGAAACTGGCAAGAGGTGAGCGAGGCAGGGCATCTGCTCCCAAAGGAGGAGGCAATGCCATACGGGGAGTAAGGGAGCAGCTGGAAGGGTGGTTGTCCAAGTAGATACGGATGCCGTGCGTGTTCTGAGCATGCTGCAGCAGGAACCAGGCGCTGGTGAAGGTTTGCTTGCATGTTGTGCAGATGTAGCTTGAGGGCTCATCTTTCCCTGGAAGACACAAAGGGTACATGCTGTGAATGAATGCATAAATATTAGCGCTTAACTCTGCAACACACTCCTAGGAGATACTCTGATGGCATGCTTTAATAGATTTCCATGTCATTCCTGCATCTGTTTGTTCATGGCAATGGCTTTGGGTGTAATCAAAGGGAAGAGTTCTCTATGATGAGGTTCATGGATCATTTCACTTTAAAAATTAAACAGGCAACATGTGAGCGGCATCTCACCGCAGTCTGGTGACAGCCATTTTATGAGACAAAATGAAAATTGCATTGCTGTAAGTGGGAGAGTCGAATCGGCTGATGCTCTGCCAGGTTATCAGTGGCCTCATGGTGCCTGCTGTTTGCTAAACCCTCAGTGGAGAGGATGTGTCTGCACGTGACTGGGTAAGGATCAAGGGCCGGAGGGTGGAGGGTTGGTGTGTGAGCATCTCCCTGAGACTCCCTGAGGGCTAGAGCCTTATGCAGATGGCAGGTACAGCCTGAAGGCCTCAACGCATTATGCTAATGCTAATGCCAGACAGGCTTTAATATACAGCTCAATTCACACACACACAGACACACACACACACACTCGCTATTTCCATATGGGAATAAGCATGGAGCAAAAGAAGGGTAAAGAAATAGAGGAAAAAAACAAGGGGGGGTTATCAGTTTCACCCCGCATCATAAAACTGCATTACAATTACTAGCACATGCATCCGTACACTATGTATAAAGCCTATATATGTGTGGGAAATGAATGTAGAATACATATAAGGAAAAATACACAATAATCATTTGGCAGAACAATTGAGCTATAAAGGGACCGATTAGTGAGTGAAATATGATATACTCAATGGAAAATTGTGGGGGTTTCTATGTGGGTCAGGTTTTCAGCTCTGGTTCTAGACAGAGGATAGTGGTGGCACTATTTCGTCTGTTGTGTGTGTGTGTGTGTGTGTGTGTGTGTGTCTGTGTCTGTGTGTATTTGCTGTGTGCTAATGGGAGTGTGATATTGTCTCTAGGAGCCAAACAGGAGCCAAAGGGTATTATTGGGGCCATGGCCAGGGGCTTGTATGGCATGGCCAGAGTCCCACTGCTGCTGCTCTGTTGGAGATGAGGAGAGAAGTGTGGAGGCCTGATGTCCGTGTTTAGTTTGGCTGGCCTTCACACACATGGCTGACAGGAGGGAGCAGGAAGAGGAGGAGGATTTGATGCTAAAATATAAACGTGCCTGCTCCTTTCCTTCCTCAGCATGCATGGAACTCAGCCCAGAGATGAAGTGTGGATCAGGAGTGGACGTAATTGATGTCCCCCCATGAGTTCTAATGACGCCTCGTCAAGATCACACATTCCTCAAGTGACTGCTTAGTGCCGAACTGGATTTTTTCTAAATAGAGAGGTGGGAGATGGGAGATGGCAGTGAGACAGACAGGGAGAGTGATAGAGAGGGGGTGTGAGGAAAGGGACTGGCTGAATGTGTGTATGTGTGTGGGTCTCTTTATGAGTGTGCGCCTCTATTCTGCCATAAATGTGCGCTCAAGCTCTGGCAATTTGCATCTTATCACTTCTTACAGAAAGAGCCATATGTTGCCAAAGGAGCGTGTCAGCTAACAGACAGGCAGGCCTAATGACGACCAAAGACAAATTTCATCAACTTTCAAAACAAGCTTGAGAGAGAGAGAGAGAGAGAGAGAGAGACAGAATGAGGGGAGCCCATCATGAATAAGTTAAAATATGCTAATGACCCATCAGAGAGCCATGTCTTGCAACGGCAGCTTGTGTGGTGTGATGGTGTGAAATTACCCATCAGCCACCTCAGGATCACAAATCTCCATCTGATCATGGCCCATTGGGTCGCGCCGCATGGCACCGGGCAGGGCTCTGCCACACCGCACTGCTCCAGCCAATAAAAGTGCTCATTAAGGAATCATTGCCACTCGCACTGTGATTCAATTTGCAGCAATTACGGTGGTCCATGCTAAGAAAAAGCTCTTGCCGTGGGCCGTGGAGGTCAACTAGCAGTTAGCAGAGCACCTTCTCCGCTCTCAGGGTGTTCGTTGCAAGAGCCTAATGGCCTCATTTTCCACCCACCCCTCACACCTCCATAAATAATGTGGGGATTACAGGTTAAATGGCTAAGTTGAGTCATGGCTGTTCTAAGATGTGCAGGCTGTGCAGCATTTTCATACTAGCCAAACTCGTGGTGCTAATCACTGAGGAGGGGCTCACTTTCCATCACACTGTGTCTCTGTGTGTGTGATTAATGATGCGTGGGTATATTAGGGGTGGTCCGGCATTAAAGTTCCCCACCCTCGCAGATTTGGTGTTACAAAACCGCACAGCCAATTAAGCCGTCCTTTGAGAGACCATTTCAGGGTTTAGCTCTGATTTAAAACGAGGATATTTGGCCTTTTTGAGGTGATTAGCATGTGTGTAATGGTAAAGGAGGGTGTTTGATATTTAATTATCTCTGAGAAAGTTCATAAGCCTCATGTCTTAAGAAAAGAGGATGCTAATATGGTTGCTAGCTCTAACGCCTCGAGGACCACAACAATGCCCATGCATGTTCAGTGATCTGACAGAGACATTACCAGTCATAGTGATGTGTGTCTATGAGTGTGTGTGTGTGTGTTTGGGAGCCTTATGCATTGCACTTTTGGGAGCTCAGCTCCGAGAATGTGTCACATTCCAAGCAGTGGAGGATGCTACGATGGTAGATTTGCATAGAGAACAAAGGACGAGGTGATAACGCACCGTGTGTGACACTCCCCAGCAGCGCCCACGCCCCCTCAGAGAACCTGTCACCCACTGTGTGACACCTGGCACGGTGCCCGCATTAGCATGGCTGTGATCTGCAGCTCCCGGGCGCCCACAGGGCCTCACCTCGAATTGCTGATGTCTTGTTTCAGATGATGGCGGCTAATCAAGAGGCCAGACTGCCATGCAAATCACACACGCACACACACTGACACACACACACACACAAGCATGCACTCATGGTGGTGTGGGACATGCTGCTACTGCTGTGGAAAAGCTGCTTTTACTGCAGATGCACACCAGGATGTCTGTGGAAATGTGTGTGTGTATATGTGTGTGTGTGCTTGGGAAAGACAGACCTCACAAGACCGTGTTGCCATCTCTCGTTTGAAATCTTGATATTCTCAGCATGTCTTTAACCACGGCCTGTCCACTACTTAATGCAAACTGCTTATGCGGTTTATAGTCGGGTCAGAATTGGTGTGTTTATGAAATAGCACAATGCAGTACTGTGGATTTGTATATCTGGAACAACACCTTATTTTCCACGCAGTGCACAGGGCATGCCACAGTGCGTTATGAGTGTTTCGTGCCAGCTGGGATGCTAGTCCACTGGGAGTATCAGGATCCAAACTGGATATTATCTACTACAATTTCAAGACTACAAAATACTAGGAAAAAGAGTAAAAATGCACAGAGAGTGTACTTGCTTAGCAGTCAAGGCTTTGATTTGGTGAGGTTCAAGTCCCAGGACTGCTAGTGAGCCACAGCAGGGTGTTTCAACAGCTTTAAAGAAACACTCCAATATGACTATGGACAAGAAAAGGAGTGAAAATGGTTTCTTAAACGGCGGCTCACTGACAGTCTAAGGGCAGCTGTTGAGTTTCAACGTTTAAACTACAGTCAAATATAAAACTGTAACACTCTAACACCTCTAACATGTGTACCATGGGTACACATGGGTGAATTTGACCATTCTAACTTTGAGGTGTCAATGTTAACCATCTGTATCACCCATTACCAAACTTCTTTTTCGGAATAATGAGCTGCCCTTAGGCTTCCAGTATAATTGCTTTTCAAATAAACAGGTTTCGGTACAAGGAAACGTTTCGAAATTCTTGCCGCTATAATTGCATGCACACTAGAAAAGCTGTAGATCAGGGCTGTCTGGTGGGTTTAAAAAAAAAAAGGACATAAATAAATAAATAAAAAAAATGCTACCAAATGCTTGATGTGGATTATTAATATTTACTTATGTGGAACCGAGAACATCAGCACCCCTAATGGTTGTAATACAAACATACTTAGGACTGATTTCTTTCTAGCCCAGTGTGTAGACCTGACATACAGCCCTGATTATTGAGACCATAGATTTGTCTATTTGGGCTAATTTATTTATACCTGCTTCGCTGTCACAGCCATATGGTTTAGTTTAGATTAGTTTAGTTTACTTCTGCATCTGCAGATTTGTGAATATGTAAGGTTGTGTTCAGGGGTGGCTCAATGGTTAAGGTGTTGGGTTACTGAATAGAAGGTTGGGCGTTCAAGCACCATTACCACCAAGCTGCCACTGCTGGGCCCTTAACCCAAAAAAACTGCTCAGCTGTATAAATAAGATAAAGGTAAGTCACTCTGCATAAGGGTGTCTGCCAAATGCCATAAATGTAAGTGTAAGTGGAGAATGTATGGAGAGGTAGCTAAGTAGTGGGTCACTTATTGCCACGTTACAGAACACAAATACCATGCTATTAGGTATAAAGGCAACCATGGAGATAACCAACCAGCTTTTGCAGATACTCTTGACAGTAAAGAGGCCTGGGTTTGCATTCAAATTAAGAAATATATAAGCAAAACTGCTCTTCATATAACCTGCTAATGAAGAGTCACAACATTTCTTGGCACACAACCGGACACACCTCCTAGCCTCAACCAATCAGCATTAAACACACACCAACAGCACCTTAGATACACACAGAAGGCTGTTAGGATTTCTGGAGGTTTGTACGTCAGTCAGTCGTTGTGCCTCTGCATGCCGCGCTTTCCCGTAATTCCCTATTCTGCGTTGTGACACGCAAATGCATTTCGATACGGGAGTATAAACCAGCCTTAACATGTCATCAGGATATATTAAAAAAGCTGCATGTCAAATACAGTAGTGATGGTGCTTACTTTCTTCATTTCTCAGTTTGAAAGGAATGAGCTGGCTGACGGCAAGAGCGTCCTGTGGACGCGCTTCCTGTTCTGAAAACACGCAGCGTGACGGCAGAGATGAAGCACGTGGCGTCGAAACAGTAAGCATGAATCGTGCTGTCATGTGGTCCGAGTGCGTGCAACGGTTTTACAGTGAGACCCAGGGCTCTGCCATTTAATATGACTTGACTATCAGTGATGAACCCTAGACTGCCAAGTTGTATACTCTGATTCTGAACTCATTGAGGCAGGGTTTCTTCTCGCTAAGTGGAAGAGGCAACTTTATTAGAAAAAGCAGCTAATCTAAAGTGGAACAATGGGGAAAACAGTGTGTGTGGAGCAAGTAAGCCACACATGGTGCACACACACATTTTAGAAGCAGACCGGTTGTGGCTCCACCTGCAGGATGACCGAGGATAGATGTGGCTGCAGGAACACTGACACACACAGTAAAACGGATTTAAGGAAGAACGCTGGACATAAATGCTTCCATCACCTCAGTCACACACTCACGACATGAATCTTGGCTGGATGCCTGCTTTCCAGCAGGTGGTGTGTGTGTGTGTGTGTGTGTGTGTGTGTGTGTGTGTGTGTGTGTGTGTGTGTGTGTGTGTGTGTGTGAGTATGAATGTGTGAGTGTGTGTGTGTGTGTGTGTGAGTGTGTGTATGTAAGTGTGTGTGTGTATGTAAGTGTGTGTATGT
>JANCOA010000038.1:5625538-5637133 GCA_024363135.1 Leptodoras oyakawai
GTCTAGGGTTGTTCCCGCCTTGCGCCCTATGTGGCCGGCTAGGCACCGGCTCCCCCGTGACCCTGAAAAGGAATAAGTGGCCAAGATGACGACTGACTGATGACTGTATTTATACATGTAAATGGTTAACTAATTCCCTGTACATGTTTTTGGTAGCTCCACTGTTTTAGCTTAGTCATTTAGTCTTCATGGTAAATTAAACATGTGACTGGACAGCACACTTAAGCTTTCACTTGGGCAAAGTGTTTTTACAGAGAAGTGTCCTGAAAGTCTTTTTTTTAATATTTGATTTCATGGTGAAAAAAGAAACTCAAAGCCCCACACTGATCTGTACTTCCACCCTCACAGACCAAACACTCACACATGGCACACATTGCTTTATCGCAGCGAACAAAATAATTGCAGAAGTCAAAACAAAAGTCACATCTGAGAAGTTATTTAACATCCTGGAATTTTATCCTGTTAGCCTGAGAGTCACATAGTCAACAACTTGGTTGTTGTGCCGATGCTTGGCTCGTTGTTGTTTCAAGTTTATTACTAGATTTTTTTTCTGTCACTAAGTAGATGTCTAAATTTGGTTTTGCAGTTAAAGACTTGCCCCTTCCTCGCTTTGTGGTGGGTAAGAACGAACAGGAGGCCAGGCATGCGGCTGTGTACACGGACACGGAGAACCAGGGGCCGTACTCCAGCGTGATTCCCAGACCCCCGGGCCGAGCCCCAACCAAAAAACCGTCCACCCACGAAGTGATCCAGCCCTGCGCGCCCTCCGCCGATCCCCAGGTCAGCGTACTGCCCTCGTCCACTTCCATCATAACTGCTTTTATAATCCTGCTGGTTTACAGATCAATGTAAAGAAATTGTTTAAAGACAGACACTAGACTTCACAGGATTTTCTGCACTTTCTTATAGTCTGTAGCCTTTCTCTGCACTGCTGTCTGAATTTAGTGCTTCTGGTTAAGGTTTCAAAGTCAGTGTTTTATTAGATAATGCGTTAGCTTGTACATAAATGTGTGCTGTAAATTATTTATTTAACTCGTCATCCTCAGATGAGGATGAGTTCCCTTTTGTTTCTGGTTCCTCTCAAGCTTTCGTCCTCATATCATTCTTGTCTCCGTCATCTCTGGCTTATTCAATAAGAATCTGAAACTGTGTCCAGATTTCTGTATAACTGTGTTGTGTCAGTTGTGTCTACTGGTCAACACGCTATACAAATAAGATATCCTCTTACCTCAAATGTAGTCAATCAGGCAAGATATCTTAATCTAAAACAGACAAGTTTGTGTGATGTCTGACCCTGTGGCACACGTTTACTTTAAAAGAGGAAAAAGGAGGGCATAAGGTTATAGCAGCCATCTTGAATCTTAACACAGTTTTATGTTCATCAGCTCAGGTATAATTTAGGGACGTGGTGATGACAGTAGGATAGTGGTTGGAGTTTGATTATTAATGCATGAAACAGTGTTGTCTGTATGCTTGGTTGACTGACTGCATGTCAAGTATGGAGAAGATAATGTATTATGTATTTTTTTTAATGTTTTAACCATTTGTTTAACAATTATTAGTTGTACCTTGTTACTTCATATTTTAATAAAGAATTAGGCCGACTTGTCAACAGGTCAAGCTTATACCCTATTGGACAGCTTGCAAATGGATATAAAAGTTAATTTTCCATGTTTTCTGACCCCAGCCAGACACCACGTCTCCCGTAGTGTCCCCTCACCAGTCTCCGCCCACCTCCCCTCCCGCATGGAGGAAGCACAAGCGCCAACCCAGCGGTGGCACCGTTGACCGTGGACAGGCAGCGGTAGCAGGAGCCGTCTGGCCACCGTTCAGAGAAGCACAATCAGGTACGTCCTTCATTTTCATGAACAAATTAAACCACCGCATAATAGAATCAGGCGAACTAATTTAATGTGCTGTATCTGTAAATGTCCATCTTGACTCACCCTTTTAGAAACAGCTAATCACGTGACCTGTTTTTTAAAAAAAGAGGAATATAGTTTATCATAAGATGGCTGAGTCACTTCCTCTCACAGATATGTAAACCTTTCATAGTATTGAACGGTTGTCCTGTTGTAGGACGTGACAAAATGCAATGCATGATGAATTTACCAAAAAAATAAGGTTCCAAGCACGCACTGTATGTAGAGTATAGAGAGCCAGTTCATGTAATCAGCTACAGTGATGTGTGGGTCAGGAATCCTCACCTGGTCTCCATAATGGATTTATTATGTCCTTGAAGATTAATGGCAACTTTTGTATGGATGAGCATAAAATTACGTTATCAGTATAAATAATAATTAAAAATCTTCATTCAAAGAACATTATTTATTTATTTATTATTATTATTATTATTATTTATTTTTTTTTTTTTTTTTGGCTCTCGCTCCCAAGGAACTTGACTTTAACCACTCTCCTGGGGTAAAATTTTTATGATGTTGCATACATGTAAAAATCCCTTTATCATAGAGAAAAACCAAAGCACAAATGTGACAGATGGTTGTTGTTGTTGACCTGCACAAATCAAATAATAGAGGGCTTTGCAAATCTACTTAAAATTTAAAAATCTACTTCTAAAGCATTAAGTGTCTAACCACTTCCTGCTCACCTCCTGCCCTCTTCCACCACTGTTCACTGTTAAAGGTCCAGTAGCAGGTGATGGGATATGGTCTGCCCACTCTCCTCCACCTGTTCAGGAAAACTGGGTCAGTTTTACAGACACTCCTCCCTCCAGCACACTTCCAGCAATGCATCCCTCTTCTACTCAGGTACTGCATCATCCACATCTCTCAGCCTGTGGCCCATCTCAATAGCTTTTGTGTTCGCAAAGCTTGTTATGGTGACTGTTTATAAAGTTTCTGTTTATAAAGTATCTTCTGTCATGATGGGACAGAAGCACATGCCTGTTTTAATATTTGTCGAGCCCTCACAGAGCAGACCTCATTACTGATACCTGCAGCAAACAAAGCAAGTATCCATGGGAGCTGAGAAAAATGTTTGCATGTACAACAGTTCATATCTTTGCCCTTGTCGTTTGATTTGAACCTATTGTTCTGCTACATTTATTTCCCATTACCAATGCACTGCGGCTCATGTGTGCTTTAGTAATGTCATTTCTGCTGTCTGTGTCTAGTATAGTCACAAGTATTTGATTAGCGAGAGATATTTGTTGTCTAAAATGTTCGTCTTTAGTTTTGCAATAGAGCTGTGCTGCCACTGTAGCTAATGAATAATGAAAGGAAGTCAAAATTCTTTCCATGAATAGATACACACTAAAATCTTCAAATACCTTCTTTGAATGACAATGCTCAGCTACAGGGGAAGCACATTATGGGGCAGACAGAATTGTTTATACAGTAGTTGTTAGCTTAGTTAACCTCATACACCATCTGGCCGAAAGTTTCTGGACAGCTGGGTCTTCTCCAAACAAACATTGCAAGCACACAGTTGTATAGAATGTCTTTGTGTGCTCTAGAATTACAATTTCCCTTCACTGGAACTGGAGTCCTAAACCTGTCCCAGCATGACAAAGCTCCTGTGCGCAAAGCGAGTTCCATGAAACTCAGTTTGGCAACGTTGGAGCGGAAAAACCCGAACTGAACACTGACTACACCTCAGGCCTCCTCACCCAACATTAGTGCCTGACTTCACTTAATGCTCTTGTTGAATAGGTTATTAGAACAGTAAACAGGGAACTAAATCTGAAACAGGATGTTCAAAGAGCACCCATGAGTGTTCGCCTCGTGTTTGGCTGTATAATGTAGCACGCTCTTTGGATTTCAGGGAAATTGTATAAATTAGTATTTTCCCCTAGAATTTTTACCTGTTTCTTTAAAGGAACTGTGAAGATTTTTTTTAATGTTGTTTGAGGTTGTTCTTGTGCTTGTTTGTAAATGCTGATGCGTCTGCCATTGTGCACTGTAGGAGAGCACAACAGTACGAACAGTGGCATCTGCTACTACTACAAACGAGATCCAAAGACAGGCCAGTGGTTACGACGACCCCTGGAAAATCACAGATGAGCAAAGACAGTATTACATTAATCAGTTCAAAACGATCCAGCCTGATCTGACGGGTTTTATCCCAGGTAAGTGGGCTGAACGTTTGACACTTGTGTCTATGCACTGATCAGCCGTAACATTAAAGCCACTGTCGGGTGAAGAGGATAACATTGATTGTCTCATTACACTGGTCAAGTCAAGAACAGTCAATTCTTGTAGCAGGAAAAACGGACAACTCTGAGGATCTGGGTGACTTTGAAAAGGGCTGAATTATGATGGCTTAGACCACTGGGTCAGAGCATCTTCAAAACGGCAGGGCTTGTTGTGTGTTCCCAGGATGCAGTTGTTAGTGAATACAAAAAGTGGTTCAAGGAAGTACCAACCAGTGAACCGGTCAGGCAACAGGGTCATGGGTGTCCTAGGCTCACTGATGTGCACGGGAGTGAAGGCTAGCCAGTCTGTTCTGATCCCACAGAAGCGCTACTGTAGCACAGATTGCTGAATAAATGAATGCTGGCTATGATAGAAAGGTGTCAGAACACACAGTGCATATATATATATATATATCTGCGTATAGCAGATGTACAATACTAAAAGCACCTACAATGGGCATATGCACATCAGAACTGGATCATGGAGCAATAGAAAAAGTGACCTGGTCTAATGAATCACATTTTTTTACATCATGTGGATGCCTGGGTATGTGTGTGTCACTTACCTGTGAAAAAGATAGCATCAGGGTGCATTATGGGGGGAAAAGGCAAGCTGGCGGAAGCAGTGTGATGCTCTGGGCAGTGTTCTGGTGCATGGGAAACTTTGGGACCTAGCATTCATGTGGGTGTTGCAGACACGGTGTTAATGTAATGGCTGATCAGTGTACACATATGGTTGATTTTCATTCACATTTGTTTTGATAAACTGATGAATGATTTTTGTTACAGGCTCGGCTGCAAAGGAGTTTTTTACGAAGTCGAAGCTGCCTATTTTAGAATTGTCTCACATTTGGTAAGCTGCTTTAACTGAGATTAGTGTGTTTGTCTTGGTTGACCTTGCTTAAGCCTGTTCAAAAACAAACGTGCTACCAGTGAAAACATTGAGCATACTGGCTAATTGAAGAGTTTCTTTTGTTTTTACAAATTGTCTATTAGTTTAGGATAATAATGAAGATATGTTTTTTTTTAACCTTGAGGTCACCTGGGTCACAGGAGATATGAAATGTGCTTATCCAGTACAGCCTCATGTTAATCAAAACATCCTTTTATACAGTACAGCTATTAAAATGTTAAAAGTCTGATTTATACAGTACACATATTGCGTTATAAAGTGTTATAAACAGTAATAATAATAAATGAATTTAATCTGTAGCTTACCATAGCAGGATGTGCGATGTTGGGATGGTAAGATTCATCAATCCGCATGGGTACACCAGCTTAAAGGTTCATGATGTAATTGCAGATAGTGGATAGTGGATAGTGGATTGTGCACCAGATACAATTTGGAAACATATTTGCATTGGAAAAGCCGGTTTATTTATATTTAATTATTACTAGAGGTCTTATGCTTTTTATTATTTAGAAATCTAATCAATCATTTTATATTTAGAATATAAAGCACACCTATCATCTCCACTGCTGTCACTGGTTCTCAAGTCTCTTGTCCATGTCTGGAGTTCAACTTAGAGCTGTCCTGCACCATATAGAATTGAATAGCATATGTTTTTGGATCATATCATGTTAAATTGCATTGGGGCGAATCCTATGATATCACGTTAGTAGTTCCTAAATGTTTATCTTTAACATATCAGGTCATTGGCAATGCATTGAGATGTGTATTGCATTGGCCATTTGGATTACCACTCCTTAAAGATATTTGTATATTATATATTACAAGAAATCTGTGCCTATAAGCAGGAGTCTCTGGCCTTGGTCACTACAGTGACCATGAAATCTAAATAATTTTTTCTTAATATTATTTCTAATAAGGGTGACTCGGTGGGTAGCACCGTCGCCTCACAACAAGACGGTCTGGGTCCTTTCTGTGTGGAGTCTGCATGTTTTTCCCTGTGTCCCTGTGGGTTTACTCCAGGTACTCCGGTTTCCTCCCACAGTCCAAAGACATGCATGTTAGGCTGATTGGTGTCTCTAAAGTGGCCCTAGTGTGCGTGTGTGAGCGCGCGCGTGTGTGTGCCCCCTACGATGGATTGGTGCCCTGTCTAGGATTGTTCCTTGCCCCTATGTGGCCGGCTAGGCACTGGCTCTCCCGTGACCCTGAAAAGGAATAGGCCGCCAAGAAGATGGATGAAAATGAATTAATTATTTCTAATAAAGCTCTGGACACGCCAGATATCTTCTCAAACAGCTTCATGAGCAAATTTCACTCAAGGGTTGGTTTTTTTTTGTTTTGTTTTTTTTATTCCCAGAGTAAGATGAACCCTTGTTGGCAAATGCTAGATGAAATCTAGTAAAAACTACTTATAATAAATACATATTCGTTATAAATACATTCACAAGTATTAATGAAGAATTACATTTGGCTTACATACAAATTTCAACAATACGTTCAATAATACAGTGGAAGAGTGTTGTGCTTGTTGGGTCACATTTACCATGACGGTTCTTGCTAATATTCTTGCTCTGTAATCTAGCCACCACACTACATTGCATTAGTCATGGTTTTAAGAGGAAGTCAGTTTCCTGTGGGAAACCACAAAGATGATTTTTGTGTAAAATGTTTCGTTAAAAATGGACTCTGTATTAAGATGTGTGCGTTTTTTTTTCTCTCTGTAGGGAGTTATCGGATTTTGATAAAGACGGAGCACTGACCCTGGATGAGTTCTGTGCAGCGTTTCATCTTGTGGTTGCCAGAAAGAACGGTTATGACCTTCCCGAGAAGCTTCCAGAGAGCTTAATGCCAAAGCTTATTGACCTGGATGACTCAGCAGGTATGAAGAACAGAGTGATAAAGGAAGTGATATTTCAGAACCTAGGATCAGCATGCAGAATGAAAACGAGAACATTAGACATGTGAAATGGATGTCTGTGTATTTTGTTTTAGGAGTCCCAGAGCCTGCACCTGAGGTGGGCTTTTCTGGTTCCCCGGTGGAGGTGACGCCTAATAAATCTCCCTCCATGCCTTCCTTAAACCAGAACTGGCCTGAGCTCAACCAGAGCAATGAGGTTTGGCCTGAATTTCTCACCTGTCGTACGCTAAAATGCATAAAGCATACGAATATACTCTGTATATTAAATATTTGACAAAGTGCTCAGGAGTACAGGTTCATGCTTATATAGCGTCATATATTGACCAAACTTTGACTAATCGTTATTTTGTAATTCCTCACATCTCACTTAGGATGATATTTATATTGGTCTCCATTTTAGCTTGATCTTGCAGCCTTGGCGGGGAAAATATTTTTTTTTTCCAATATAAACAATGGTGCTGAATGGCTAATATGCTAGCCACAAGGCACACTTCTAACCCTCAGTTTAGCATTATCACTGTGCATGTCTGAATCATCACACATTATATGATGTATAATAGATCTGGTTTTGTACTTTATGACTACTTTTATAACCTGCTTATGAAAATGATGATATTGAGCCAGTCTTGTCCATTCTGTGTGTGATGATCGAGGCATGCAGTGCAGCTCCAGTGCCAGAAAAAGAAACAGATGGATTTTAGATACATAATTTTTGTTAACATTTACATTTTATATAAATGTCAGTGGTATTTGGTCATTGTGTCCCTCACTGTTCAGCTGTTTTTGCTTTGTTCAGTAAAATTGTGAGATATTCTTGTTTCTGTTTGTACCAAGATATTTGTTACAGTACGTTGATATTTCTGTTGATGGGTGGGGGGTGTTGTGTTGGTAGTGCACATTATCTCTCGTGTTCTCTGTTTATTGTGTTGGGAGAGTGGGAGCTGTAGTTCTACTGCAGGCTCACTGGTGCTGTTGTGTTCAGCTGCACACGAGTCCGGCGTGTGCATCCTGCTGACATGTCTCCATGTCTCTGCTCTGTCTCTCCAGCAGTGGGAGACTTTTAGCGAACGCTCTTCAAGCTCACAAACTCTGACCCAATTTGATTCTAACATTGCACCAGCTGACCCTGTAAGTCAATCACCTAGTGCTCTTTCATGATTAATGATTTTTCATTAACCCCTGGGATTCTGTCTGGGGAGGGAAATGCATGTTTTCATTGCTAATTCATCTGCAGCAGTGGCCAATATAATTTTTTTTGTTGTGTTTTGCTTGCTAAACCTATTTTTAATTATTGTTTTGCTCACTCTGTTTGCATAACTTGGTCTAGGTGGTGACCTGCAAAACTTTTTACAATAATGAAACCAAAGAAAACAACGTTAGACCTGTGCGTTAACAATTGTTTTTTTGTTTTTTTTGCCGATACCATCATCAATGTTCTTTTATTGTTCATGGTTTTATTCACTGCAACTGCATTGCTAATATTCAACTCTCTGTGAATGTAGACAAGTAATTTCTTCAGTTTAAGCCCTCAACTAGTGAAGCTAGAGATTAGGAGGGGTTTTAAAGATGACCTGAAAAGATGCCCTTAATTAGTATTATATAGAAACTTTGCTCCTGACGTTCCTTCATTCCCAACTCTTCAGACTTAAATAGTTATGAACAAAGCAGTAGTACCTCGCTCTAACTTTACCTCCAACACCGCCTAATATGCCGCTTCACTCAGAAATACAGTGGATATAAAAAGTACACACGTGTATAAATAGGAGGTTTATGTGATGTAGAAAATTGAAACTAAGACAGATATTGTCAGAATTGTCTCCACCCTCAGTGAGAAACATTATAGGGAAAAATAAAGTTATAAAGACCTGGTTGCCAAAGTGTTCACACCCCTTTATAATTGGGGATATGACTTTCTTTAAAATGAACCAATCACATTTAAGGTCATGTTCAAAAGTAATTATCATACACCTGCCAGTGAAATTATTCTGATTAACCCTCAAATAAAGGTTGTTTTTGTAGGTCATCTGACTGCTGAAGGCATGATTTATAAAGAGCATGTACAGAATCTAACTTGTTGAATGTTATTTTGATCAGGAGAGGGGTATAAAATAATTTCCACAACATGAAATGGAGAAAATAAGCATCACTGTGGCATTACTAAGAACAGCATCCAATAGTTTCTCTCCAGTATTTACAAAAGAATAATATAGAAACATGGAAGCTATATGTATAACAATATTCAAGAGCAGAATGAATATCTGACTAGTATTATACTGATTACTGTCTGCACATAAGTGTTTCATATACTTCACGTAATGGAAACCCTTTCACCCAAAACCATGTGGCAAAATGTGTTATGAACCGATTAGACCGAATGCAAAATAAGAATTCCATAATTCCAAAAGAAGACCATGCACGGTGAAGCATGGTGGAGGCAGCATCATTTTCTTCAGCCAGAACTAGGGCTTTTATGAAGGTGGAGGGAATCATGAATATATCAGATTTTTTACGGTGAAACCGTAATCATTCAGTTCAGTTGAGAATCACACTCATTGAGTAACAAAATGATTTCAGAGCGGAGATCACACACACACTGGAAAAAAAAACAGAATACAAGTGGAAAAACCATGTATGACCTCATGGCCGAGAAGACGGTATCAGCATGAAGTAATTTTGCAGCACAACAAGCTAACCTTATTGTTTAAAAAATACACATCATGTGTGTGTTTTTCAGCGGCCCTGCTTTTTTTTTTTTCTTTTTTTTTTTTTTAATCTGGTTGCTGACGCTTCCTGGTTAACTCGCTCTCATTGGCTGTTGTAATTGTTCCTTTCACTATACAGGAGTTTTAGGTGTTGCTCTTTTCACACTTACAGAATTTCAAGTTGTAAATATCGAGCATGTTTGATATTTACAATTCCAAATTGGTGAAGTTCAGATCCAGTCGTGAGCTGTAAGATTGTACGTAACCCCTTCACACTGCACAATCTTTTGGGCAGACATTCATTTCAGAGCACCTTCGATTCAGGGTACATCACAGTGATTGTCGGAAGAAACGAATTGGACCAAAAATTGGTCCTTTAATCCTCTCTATTCGAATAGATTGCAGTTTCGCAATAAAAGTGTTGGAAAAGACCTGCATGAGTCTTTGGTATCTTGGTTTCATTTTTTACTTCACCAAAACCTGCCAGTTTAACTGTGGTGTATAGACTTTTTATATCCACTGTATGTCACGTTGTGGAAGAAAACTAATTTGAACATATTAAATAAAACATTTGATGATCGATTAAAGAGCCATTTCAGAGCAAACTGAAATTCGCATGCATGTGTGAGCACTCTGCACTTTTATTCCTGAAAATAAACCTGGGTAATAAAGCGAACCTGACTCTGAAACCACACTTTAAAAAAAGAATTCTTGGTGACTCTTCAGTAAAATATTTATTGCGGTTATTCCCTCCCTCCCTCCCTCTGCATATCACCTAGCTCTAGTTTGCTGTACAGTATTTTCTTTTGCTGCACATTTGGGCTTGGGGTTTATAAATGCCTGTTGCACTCCATGAAGAGTAAAGTAAGATACGTAACACTGCAGTAATGAATAACGCATGAATGTTTTACAGGACACGGCCATTGTGCATCCTGTACCCATCCGTATGACGCCTAGCAAGATACACATGCAGGAGATGGAGCTGAAGAGAACTGGAAGTGGTAAAGAACTTTCTCTGTATTTATGTTAAAGGACTTGGGCAGGTTCCAGATTTATTTATTTATTTATTTATTTTAAAAGTTTCAGCAGCTTGACAAGCAAGAAGGTACCAGTATCCAATGAAAAGCCTTTTAGATGTTGCTTCATTGTATTTGCTTATTATCTTCTTATCATAATTATTCCACCAAATTATGGGAAGAAAATGCAGAATGAAGGCTTTCCTCTGTTCCCAGATGTGCATACAGGCTTACATAATTATGGCTTCACTTCTGGGACTACATTTTCATCTTTTTCCTCTAATGAATGTGCCCGTGTTTCCAGGAAGTAACTTGTCTCACAGATGTTCCATGTACAGCATGTCAGTCTTCAATACATTTTAACATGGTTGAACATGGTTAGCAGAATAAGACTTCGGGACGTGTTGCGTGTAACAGTATCTTCATGTCATGTTTTATTCCTTACATAATACTGTTCTAATGGGCAGTGTGTAATTTTAGAGCCCTCTGTTGCCCACAAGGCAAATCCCACCCACTTGAAATAAAAAAAACAGTGATAATCCACTAGCCTTAAAACTACATTTGCCACACGAGCTACAGAAATTAAGGCTAGAAATTTCACGGTGGCAACTCCTAAATTCAGACTATGTGGATTTTAGTAGTAAGCTCATTTAAAAAAATGTGTCTTCAGTGATCTCAAGATTTACACTGATATTTTGGCTTGGTCATTCAGGACAAACAGCTATATTAGTTCTTAAAGAAGTACATAACCAAATGTGTTGTAACCGAGAAATTACTATATCTATATACTATACAATTTACCAGAACTAATATGAAAACTGGGCGGCACGGTGGCGCAGTGGATAGCGCTGTCGCTTCACAGCAAGAAGGACCCGGGTTCGATCCCCGGGTGGGGC
>JANCOA010000038.1:6022586-6034119 GCA_024363135.1 Leptodoras oyakawai
GAGTTGCTGGCTGGGCACCGGCTCCCCCGTGACCCCGTAACTGGGAATAAGTGGTACAGATAATGACTGACTGACTGCAGCCATTTTCTACATATTTAAGGTGTAGCACTTTAACCCTAACTCCTTCAAATTTCCTATTTAACATATAATAAAATGATGAATTTTTATTGGTCCATAATTTTGCCAGTTAAACATCAAAAAAAATGTTTGTGTGTTTACATACATACTATGTAGTACATTCCTGTCACGCCAATGTTATCCTCTAAACACACACATGTATACATGCTCCAGACCTTATCAATCTGTAGAGATTGAGTGACGAGTGTGTTTCTTTCTGTGAATGCAGCCCATCTGGAGGGTGCATAGCATGGCGGTTGGACAGGTTGCCAGGGAAACTCAGCATGGGGTGGGATGAAGAAGATTGGTCAGCTCTGATTGGCTGCCAAACGTGGGTTATTTCACAGAACTGAGACAGACAAAAGGCAAGTTCAAGACACTGAAGGAAACAACAGAGGCCTGCAGGAACAAAAGAGATGCTCAATGAGAGACAGCCTCACACTCTCTTTCCTTCATTCCTCTGAGGACGATTCTTCGTTGGCTTTTTGCTTTTGCTTTAAAACAGCCATTTTCTACGCCTGAACCATTTGATCCTTTTAGGGCCCCATTTGGCAACATAATGTATACGTCATCTGTTTTCTCATGTGGGTGATTTGAAACACCAATCCGTGATTGAATCGGTTCATTTGGGCCAATTTAAACAATTTCCAGTCAAACCAAGGCAAATGTTTTCATCATCTGTGTAAATCAGAGAATCTCGCAATACAGATATGGAATTTCCTTACATTGCCGACGTATTTCCTAGAGCCCTGCTCTCTTGAGGTAAATTTAGCCTGGAAAGAAAGCACCGAAAGCCCCAGTGCAGAGCAGAGCTGCGGTTGGTGGATGATTGATCATGCGTTAGATACAGGCGTGGGCGTGCTGGTGGAAGAGCCCTGTGACGAAGAGCCAAAGCCACCATAATCACATAACAACTCAAAAACTAAAAAGATGACATAAAACAATAATGTAAACACATATACCACTTCATGCTGTGCCGAGAAAAGCAGTTTTTATCTTGAATTGATTCGCAAAGAAACCGATTATATTCAATCCAACTATCCAACAGTGACTGGGGAAAAACGGTGAAATATCATCTTGAACAAAGACTCGTGTTAAACAGTGGAGGACGAATGTAAACTTGAGCACATATTGCATGCGACGGCATGTATTTGAATTGTCTTCTGAGAGACAATCAGCTAAGAGCAATCAACATGACCTTATTTTGGCACAAAAAAAAAGGTCTTAACTGGGACATCACAATTTCCCCGTTCCTCATACAGGATTAGAAAATATTCCATCAATCTTTGAAAAGATTGTCTGCTGCCACTAGAAAAAATTAAAAATACTTTCCTTGTATTTCTAAATGACAGTAATGTATATTAAAATTACAAGAGTAAACTGTTTATTAGTGTTTATTATTTTTAGTATAGTGTTTATTAAAATGTGTCATGTGATTTAACAAAAAAATCTGTATAAATAGAATACATTAAATATCTGTTTTTAACAGCTTTTAGATATAAATAGAAATATAATACAGTATTTTTTTATTGAAAAATATAGCATAGCATTTTCTGTAATTTACACGATATAAGAGTGCAGCTAACCTACATTTAACACAATAAAATGCTTTTATTTTGACAGTTTATTAATGTATTTAAAAAAAAAAGATATTTGACAGGTTTTTTTCACAACACTTACTCTGACAGTTCATTTAAACTTGGGCTTTTGTAATACACAGTTTAATGGCTTTTGTAGGGTTAATGTGTGAAACGGTCTTAGATTAAATCAAAGCAACTGAAAAAAATGGCACAAGTATTTAAGGGAACAGCCTTATGAGCAGGACAGCACTGGTTCAAGCCCCGCAAAGGATTACACAGAAGTGCTGTTGAGCAACGTGTGAGACTGCCACCTAACGTTTTCAAAAAAGTGATTGACAGATAGTTTTACTGAGCAGAGTAATGATATTTAATGGCATGGTCATGCAGCCATAATACTCATTCATTTCTATAAGTAATATAATGGTTTTCTGCAGTATTTGTATTATATCAATGAATCCCCAATCTTCTTTTCTCAAAATTTTCTGATGTGCCATATGTGTTCCAGTTTCTGCTTCTTCTCAATAGCAGAACTCCAATTCTCTTAGAACACTGTGTCCATCCAATATGTCCGCCCATCAGCAGGCTTCCACTTCCAGTTTCTAGATTAGCAAATGCACCTGGACTCAAGCTACTCAAGCAACTTTTGTTCTTGATTTACCGAATTGTTATTATTGTTCTGCCTTTCCTGTTTCTTCATTCTCTGCTCTGTTTGCTGATTGTCTGAACCTTGCCTGTGTTTGACTGTCTGTTTTTAATAAAATGTCTTTTGCAGTTGCATCCGCCTCTGCCTTCCTTCCTGAAATGATGAAGTCGTCATGTAGAAAATGCCATGCAGTTACCCAAACTGGAGACTGAGCCATTAGTGTACTGTAGATACTGTTTATACTTAGCACAACATTTGTGTATTGTATAGAATGAAGTACCAGAAAAACTGGTACACCAGTTAATACTTGGTAGGTATCCCACGGGATCTTAGAGGGAACGCTTCACAATTGTCAGGCTGATGTCTGTTAAGGCGCCAGCATTGAATTAGATTCACCCAGAGTCTTTTTTTTACAGCCACGTTGCTGTCGTGAGTTCGAGGTTTTGCCGGAATTCTTGTAGTCATTGTACACCCTTGAAATGCTCAAATGTGAAAATCCAAACTTTGCTTCTACCTCAGAAATGCTATGACCCATCTCCACCTATTGAACCAAAAAAAAAAAAAAAAAACGTGATAACTTGCCATTCTCATGGTGGAAACAGCTCTAGAAGTTTCTGGCGGAAGCAACCAGTGATGTGCATAGATGGTGTTGCTGTAGGCTCAGTTTTTCTGGTACTTCAGTGTATTTGTTAACTCTCTGCTAAAAACCCCACCTTGTTACCTTTTTTACTGGCAAGTATCAAATCAAGTTGAATCAAGTAACCTTGTAAAAAAGTCAGTGTAGGAAATGATAATAAAACAAGCTTATTTTTTGACAGTTACTGGCTAAATCAAATGTCACCCCAACCACAGAAGCCCTCATCAATAAAGCCTAATAGGAAGTACATACATCTTTCATCCGTCCCATTCCATGCATCCATCATACGCTATAATCATATACAAGGCAGGGCGATGACATCACTACTTACGGCTGATCTGTGTAATGTGTAAGGGCTCGGGATGTGCACACACAGTTTTGTTTTCATGTGCTGTATTGCCGTCGCATGGCCTTCCAACTCGTTCCAAACTTATGAAACACGACGATTTTAATAACACGCTGTGGACGTTGACAGTGCAGGAGTACTTCACCATCATTTCTGTGCATCGCCTTTGTTTTCCTTTCGAATGACTACAAAAGCACCGTCCCACTCAGTCTGTGAATGACGCATTCTGGAGGCAAGATGCTAATGGCAACAATCAATTATTCACCAGCTAATCTTTCTGAAGAGGTGCTGGAATGTGCAATGGGCTCATCATGGGCCGGCATTAAAATTCAGTCAACAGGCTTCACTTGAAGCTGTCTGCAAGGCAAATCAGAACTCAGCCTTCCACGCTTGAGGAAAATTGTACCCAATACCCTTATGAAAAAAATGGCACAAGTGATTATTTGAGTTATTATGTGAGTTTGGGACATAAAGTCTAATGTATATTGTCATGCTAATGAATAACATCAAATGACAGCACTGTTAAAAGAGAAGCAACCCGATAAAACGTCTTAAACATAAAATTCAGCACAGCTACTAGCAAACACAGGCCAGGTAAGTAGAAAATAGCTACATTTCCATTCAGGTGATTATTATTATTTCATTTTTTTTCCCTGGTTTTTCTCCCTAATTTAGTCGTCTCCAATTCCCACCCGTCAGTGCTTTCCCCCCTTGTCACACGACGAACTGCCAGTCAGGGAGGGCGAAGCCATCGCGTGCGTCCTCCGATACACGTGATGCAAGCCGCCGCCTCTTTTCGAGCTGCTGCTCATGCAACTTGCGGGAGCGGTGTAGCGCACACAGAGGAGAGTGCTCCCGCCCACCTCTTGTATACATGAGCTCACAGACACCCGTGATTGGACAGTGTCGCGCTGATTGACATGGAAGGAGAACGTATGCTGCCCCTCCCACCCTGAGAGCACGGCCAATCTTGCTCTAGGCTACGGGCAGCTATAGCATCACCCGGATTCGAACTAGCGATATTATGTTCAGTGAAAATTGGCTAAAAACTCCACTGGAAACATTTCCAGTGCAAAATTTCTGCAAGAACAGGAAATGGCATCTTCACATAACAATTTACTTCATAAAAGTCTGTTCATTCAAAACAAGCAGCTGAACAGAAAAAAATCACAAAACCCCATAACCCAAAGTTTTTACAGAATGTCTACGCACAACCCTAGGTCAAAACAAGGGTGTTCAATGCCACAAAAACAACAAAGTACTTTAGCTACCACTGTACACCTGCGGTTTTCTGAAGTGGAACAAACCCGGTCTCCAATGCAACCTTATACGATCCAAGGTAGCTAGCTATTGCATTTCATTTAAAATCAGCTAAATAACAGTATAAAGAATAAGCCTACGATATTTACAAATACTTTGGTTTTCTGGACTTTTTACTTGTAATGTTTATTAGGTAGTATACGACTAAATTCTAGCAGCATCATAGCTCAAAGTAGGTTTAATTCAGGTCTACCAGCTTTAGCTTTTTGGATATTCCATGTTAATGACTAAGCACTCTTGTAAGTCGCTCTGGATAAGAGCATCTGCTAAATTCCATAAATGTAAATGTAAAGCCTAGTAGTGTGTGTGTCATGGACATGAGTGTTCACGACAATCACAAAACTGACCATAAAATGTCATAAAAATGAATGAGGAAGCTTATCCTCAAACCTGACATTAGTAGGCAGCTAATAGTTTTATTCTCAGTGTACTTTTTATTAAGTCTTTGTTAAGGCTTTGCATATGTAGAAGATGCTCTAGCATTACGTCAGAATTAACATGAAATATAACCTGATCTCATGACCATGACCAACGAGCAAGGGCAATGTGGATGTAACGTTACTACGTTCCACTATATTTTAGACCCAGACAAATATCCAAATATTTCTTTATATCTACTCCATTATTGCATGGTGCCACCTCATATTTTCATATGTTTCCTCTGGGTTCTTAGGTTTCCTTCCAACTCTCTCATTTACGTTGACTTTATGTATGCATGGTGGCCTGTGATGGACTGGTGTCCCAGCCAGAATGTACTTCCATGTTACTAGGATAGACATTGGACTCTGCATGACTCTGACTGGGATAAAGCAGTTACTGAAAATGATGGCCTCGTGAAAACAATTGAATTACTTATGTTATTATATTATATATGTGAACATAGTGAATTCTTACTCCTACTTACACCGTGAAAAGACACAATAAGAATGCTTTTGATTTTAAAAAAAGTAGCATTTAGGCTTGTATTTCCTCTTTTTAGAAACATTCTTCTTTCTATTTTTTTCTTTCATATTGACTTACACTGTAGCCAATCAGCAATGAACATATGATATACCAACCTTCCCTTTTGTGTTACCTCTGCCAAGGAGGTTATAATTTGGGTGCGGTTTCTTTGTTTGTTGGTTTGAAATTCAGCAGCATTATGGAAAAACTACAGAACTGATTGTAATGAAATTTGGTGGAAGGGTGTAGCATGGGCCAAGAAAAAACTCAGTAAATTTTGGAGCAGATCCAAAATGGATGCATGGATGTGCATACTATTTCTGCGATACTGGTAAAAATTTAACTAAGCCTCATGTTCTTAGTGGAGGTCTGTGCTCTCTGAGTTGCACTTTCAGACCACCAGGCTATCAAAATCCTTTACATTTTGTTACTTTATACAAAACAGTGTGAAGATACATCCCATAATTTGTCAGTAGGTAGACCTCATCAAAACCTTCATTTGATATTATACAGGATATAACTGTTTATGCTTCACTTATACACAAGACCTTGCATCATCTAGGCCTGTCCATGACTTATCCACTCCAGTCTACACTCAGAAAAATACCAAACACTGTACAGTCTAGCTAGTGTGTCCACTAATTATCAACCTTTTGCTTTGCAATAATAATAACTGTAACAGGTGTAAGATTCTGTCAGAAAACTCGACCCAGCTATGATAAATAACCACAACGGCACAATGGACATCCCTAATTGCTATGCAGACAGTGTTTCCAAGTCTCAGAACATAAGGCCAACTCTTGTTCTTGGACCTCACAAAGAGAATAGCTAATGCCCTTTACCAGACTGACTTCCTCAGACTCAAGCACCTGCTTGAGACACAACATTTCTCTGCAATTCAAAGGCTGATTAGGATTATGCAGTTCAAATAGGCTGTGGGTTCGTAAACAATCTGAATCAGCCAAGAAACGACATATAGGCTTTAAACATATACATATACACCATGGCTGGTGGAAATATCCAACCTATAGAGTACAAGGCTTTTTCATTTACTGTTATCAATAAATTGAGATACAGTAAATGCATAAATACAGATCCAGTACAGCAGCTTTAGGCTTTCCAAACACAAGAAACCTAATCCCAAGACAAGGCTCAAAGTACTTCAACAGATATTACGTATAAGAAAAAGACACTCAAGAATATGCTGTTATAGGTAAATAATCAATACTCCAGAGGTACTAATACTATACCAAAGTTGATTCTTTTCCAATAACAGCACATGCTGAAGTAGAACTACAGTCCTGGAAAATCAACCATTCCTGACCAATCAGATTTTTAGTTTTCAACAACACTGTATTATTAAAGACAAAAATTACATGTTATATCCCATTATACTCTGAAAATCTGATTCTTCTGTTCATGATTAACCCAAAGTCATGCAAATGAGATGTGTGTAATGTTACCTGTAAGCCCTCAATGGCCAATCTCAGCATGCTCGGAGTGAGTTTAGAAGCTTGCTTAAATGTGAAATTACTCCAGTCGATGATCAACACAAATCCATTAACTTGGAGCTCCGGGTCTTCAATCATGGCCTCCAGTGACAACAAAATGGCTCGCAGTATATCCACAAAGGTATACCTGAGAACATACATCAGGATTTAGACTGAAAAAGCAAACAGCATTATGGAAAATAGTGAAAAGCATATTTGTCTTTTCTTAATGTTTCCACCACAGTCTTTGATTATATATTTGTCCAGAACACATTGTCTTTGTGCAGCATCCTGAGGCGCAGCAATACATCAGTAAAATGTGACAAGCTTCAACACAGTACTGTATTTCATCTGGCAAAGAAAATGTAAAAAAAAAAAAAGTCTGACGTCATGTTTAGTGGCGCTGAAATCAATCAGGCTAATTGAAGTCCATCTTGACCCTCTTTGTACTTGACTCTTGTTTTTGAAAAGGATGTAGAGTTTGCTGTTCTCAGAGGCAATGTTGTGACTAGTTTGGATTCAAAGGCCCTTTAGACTCAAGTGAGGCACTGTGTGCACTTCTCACTCTAATGAGCCAGGATTCATTAGATTCCTCTCCATCCATGTGCTACAAATATCCACTTTTTAATTCAGCTCCACACAGTATCTAGGATGTCATAATTAAGTCTACAAATTATTCTGCCTTAATATTATTGTCTTCAGGGCATTCTAATACACCGATCTCATGAAATGATTTGCAATATTTTGAAACCGAACTGAGCGATGAGTCATGGTTAAAGACTGGCCTGCATTTTGACTTTCGCAAAAAATCAAAGAACAGAAAACGTACTTCTGATCTCTGAATCTTGAATCTCTGAACCTCTGGCCAAGATCCTCACAAAGCATAATAAACCTATGTGGTTTTCAAAAGTGCTTATTCACAATATACTGTGTAGTCAGCATTGCAAATGCCGATAATTTATGATGCATTGAGCAATATTACTGGCCAACTCCTTTAAGTGAAATGAGATCAGTTGATCAGTTCAATCAGATGTTTTATTTCAGAATAAACTAGAAACTCTATGGGACGGGATGTGAATGGAACAGTGAGGTGAGAACCTGTCTGTTAAAGAAACTAAAAATGTAGACTAAACTAAAAAAAAGAACCTTCATTGTAGCAAAAAAAATTTATCTTTTTAATGTATCTGTTTCCATTATCTATACTAAAACTTAAACCCTAAATACTACAAAAAAAACTACTACATTCGTATTTAAACCTTAAATACTACTACTTTAAATTCAAGTGTTTAACAGGTCTATCTATTATGTTATGTGTGACTGTAACACCAGGACTGCGTAAGTTTTAATGTACTCTGTGTAGTGATAAATTATCATGAACAAAAAATATATTTTTAACATAACGTCCAGTCCTAGACTGATATAATAATAGATATCATAAAGGTATATTTAACTGAATTAAAAACATTTAGCCTGAAAGAAAATTTGACTTCACTTACTACAACAACTCTTTATTCTCAGTGCTGAAAAGCAGTGCAGTAGTGCTGAAGGACAGCTCAAATGCTTCAGGCCTTTCCACACCATTAGCCCCATTATGGTTTCCAGATTAAAGGGACTGTTGCCCTTAACACAGTGTCAAACTTGCAAATCGCTAGCCTTTCACACAACTCGGTTTATAAGAAAGGTTGTGGTGGTTAAGGTTAGGGTCAGAATTGTTTCTTGTGAGTTCATTCGTATAATAATTGAATGAAAACTAAATCCAACCATCCATATTATTTTCTCATGGGCTAGATTTGAAGCATTCCAAATTTAAGCTCGTCTTACATGGTAAAGAATATGTTCCAATGTGAAGTGTGATGCTCATTATAACATGATGCAATGCTTTCTGAGGATGTTTTATAGTATATAAAAATACACTCTTAGGAAAAAAATGCGAGGGGGGAATCCTGTGTAGAATATTGCAGGAAAGTTTTTTACAGATAGATAAAAATAATAACCTCAATCTGTTCAAGATTATGTGACATGCTCAGCAATATGAAGTCTAACAGGCCAAGACAATTTTACCAAGCAGTGATGATTGCGCAGCTTGGCCCAACCAGCTACAAGCTGCCAAAACACATGCGGTGCTGGTCAAACTGGCATTTTTACCTTTGCCAAATTACCTTTACCAGCTAGTAAATTAATCAAAATGTTTGAGTTTTTTTTTTATTTACTTACTGTTGGTTTGGGGCTTTTTGTTATCTTTTGAGGGAAAAAAATTATCTATGATGTAGATGTTACCAGCTGGCCAAGATGGGTTACCATCAAAGCCTGTGCTTTGGTAGCTCTGGTCATACCAGCTATAACCTATATTTCAGAAAGGTGGAAATAAACAGGCTCCCCATCCCACATCCCAGCATCACCTGCTCTGATCCCAGTTGGCTGCGAATAGGACCAGGATCTTCCTGCCGTGTCGGTCCAAGTTAGACAGCACCCCAGGGAAGCCGTCCTTGAGGGCCTGTTTGATGCCAGGCTCTGTGGCCTTCAGGTTCTTAAACATGTCCAGGTTCTGTTGCCGGTACTCGAAGTACTGGGCGAGCAGACGGAACGCCTCGAAGTGGTTGAACTTGCGGGCGCGCAGGAAGCGCAGAATAAAGGCGTCGTCCGTGCGCAAGAAGCCGATGTCGGGCCGCGTAATGATCATGTCCCGCACCTCCTGGATGTCCTGGTGCAAGGTGTCAGGGTTCTCCTTCAGCTCCGCCTTGGCCTTCTCCAGCGTCTCGGCGGACAGACCCGCCTGTAAATGAGTCATCGTGCCAGCACACTTACCGACACCAAGCAACCAAAATAGAAGTGATATCCTAGGATTTGTGGCTGCGTCCTAAATAAAACACTAGTTTAGATCCCGTGCTGAGATCACACACACACACATACATACACACACACACACACACGCACACACACACACACTTGGTGTGGGTTATTTCTCCCAAATGTGGCTGTCACCGGTAAAGAGGATGCCTTTGTGGGTTAAGAAAAAATAAAGATGAGGAAAAAAGCAGGGATTTGCGGCAGATTCATCCGATCATTGTTATCGATCGTGGTCCAGAATGTATAGGAAGCCTGAAGGATCTGTATCAGTATCCGACTTCAGACAAAAAAGCGCTTCGCTCATCCAGATCAACCCACATAAATATACAAAAAAACACCAAAATTAGCGATCACCTTTTAAACCCGCCATTAATCTACACTACACTATCGTACCGCCAAGACAGCGGGCAGGCAATGCGGCACCCTGCAGCAGCGACTCCGCTCCCAGCTCTCCGGCTGCTGTGCATCGCAAATGCAAAACGTGAAGATGGAAGTCACCGGGAATCAGCGCCCATGGAGCTTCCCAGGGTCTTCCGCCTCCAGTCGCAGATTTCCATCATGTATCTAGAGACAGGAAGGTGGTGTGCGTCAGCGCTGCTCTGGCTGCTTTTGTTGCTGATGATGATGGTGCTGGTGGTGGCGCTGACGATGATGATGATGATTGTGAGTGTGTGACTGAAAAAGAAAAAAAGCCCATACGGCTCTGGTCACACAGTCCATCCATCCATCTATCTATCCAACCATCCAGCATATGGGGGCGGGGCGGGGCGGGAGGTGTGAGAGGAGGAAGAGGAGGAGGAGGAGGAGGAGAGGAAGAGTCCTCCTCTTGTTCATCTTCAGAGTGCCTGCTCAGAGGCAGTGCTTTTACACTGTAGCATTTAGATTACCTTTCCCTCACCGTTACCGACATTTCATCAGTGTTCACTGAAGTGTGTGTGTGTGTGTGTGTGTGTGATGCTCCTGTTTGTTTGACTAGTCCATAATGATTCACTGCTTTGTAGTTTAATCCCTAAGCAGAAGCACAAACTGAAGCTTAAGTGCACATGTGTTTTAGTTAAAGAAGACATTGCCATATCCTAATAAAAGCAACAGTCAGGATTCACATCATTCACATGCACAGCAGGTCACTGGACTGTACCATAACGGACACCAAGCAAACAAAACACCAGATATTCACAATCAAGGTTTTAGGTTTGGTCTCGACACTGGTAGGGACACAACAACCCATGCCCTACCCCCTACCCCCTACCCTCCACATCTACCCAACGCTTACCCCCTACGGGGACGGTATGCATTGCAAAATGTTTCTCATTTTAATATTTGAATGCTATTTTCCACAGTGGAGACCATCCAAATCAAAATACTGTCTCAGTTTTAGTTAGTAGGGGGTTAGACACTAAAACTGAAACACCTGTCATTTTAGTGTGGGAAGTTTCATGGCTAAACTGGACCAGCCTGATGGCCAATCTTCATTCATTGCACATTGCACCAGTAAGAGCAGAGTGAAAGTGAAGGTTCAATTAGAGGGTAAGAGCACAGTTTTTGCTCACAATATTGCAATGCACACAACATTATGGGTGACATACCAGAGTTCAAAAGAGGACAAATTGT
>JANCOA010000038.1:6590611-6601016 GCA_024363135.1 Leptodoras oyakawai
GAGGAAACCCACGCCAACACGGGGAGAACATGCAAACTCCACACAGAAATTTCCCAGGTCGCCCCACGTGGATATCTAAGCCTTAATTCATTGGAAGGCATCAAAACCCAGGAAGTGAAAGTACCATAAAGGAACTATTACTATTACCAAATATCAAATTCATGAAATATTTATGCAGTATGAGATATTAGAAGTGGACCATATCTTGTGAAGCTGAGAGGTGGATCATTTGTTTTAATAGGTATTAAATAAAAGACTGCCTGTCAGTTATGTGTTTTGAATCGCATTACTTGAGCAAACAGAAGCTTTGCGTACGTATATTTGCATTCACTGGTTTGTACAGTTGCACTTCCAGTTTGACCGAATGCCCTTGAATGATGAATGATGGCTTCTGGAAATCCAGTTACGATCCTGTCAGGCTAGATCACATTAGTTATATTTAGAGTAATCAGTTTCACAGGATACTCTTAAATGCTGGTAAAAATCCTGTCCGCTTGGTTCTTCTCAACTCCTTGGCTAACATTAGCAGTGACGGTTTATTTCAATTTAAAGTATATTATAAATCTACTCCTAAATCCTGTCAGGTTAGCTAGTTTGTAACCTTTTTGTTTTAAAAACACTTTAAAATCATTTAATTGTCAGTCATATTAACTAGTTGTTTAGTGAGATTATTATCCTAATAAAAATCCTGTCAGCTGTTAGCTAATGTGAGCTAATGTTAACTAGCTAATGAGCTAGTTGGCTAGCACTGGCTTAGCGTTAAAGTTTACTCACATCTGTGAATGACTTCCTGTCAGATGTGAAGTTTATAAACGTTTTATGAATATGACTTAAAAATCATGTCAGCTCCTTGGCTAATATTAGCAATGACAATTAAATTAGCTTATAAATCTACTCCTAAATCCTGTCAGGCTAGCTAGTTGGCTTTTTTTTTTCTTTTTAGCCTTTTTGTTTTAAAAACACTTTCAAATCCTTTAATCCTCTGTCTTATGTTCAGTGAGTGCAGTAAATATTATTATCTTAATAAAAATCCTGTCGGATTAGCTAATGTGAGCTAGTTGGCTAGCATTAGCAGTGAAGTTTACTCACATCTGTGAATGCCTTCCTGTCAGATTAGCTGATTGTAGCTAGCTGACTGTTATTAGACATGAAACTGAACGATGTTTTATGGATATGACTTAAAAATACTGTCAGATTAGTGACTGTAAAATAGTTGGCTAGCATTAGCAATTAGCATTAGCAACTTAGCTTATAAATCTACTCAGAAATCGTGTCAGGTTAGCTAGTTGGCTTTTTTATTTAGCCTTTTTGTTTTAAATACACTTTAAAATCTTTTAATCATAGATCATATGACCTAGTTGGATAGTGGGAGCAATAAAGAGAATTATTTGAATAAAAATCCTGTCAGATTAGCAGATTAGCAGTGAAGTTTATTCACATGTATGAATGACTTCCTGTCAGGTTAGCTGATTTTAGCTATCTGATTGTTATTAAATGTGAAGATTATAAAAGTTTTTAACTTAAAAATCCTGTCAGCTTGGCTCATGTTAGCTCCTTGGCTAAAATTAGCAATGGCAATTAACTTATTTTATAAATCAACTCTGAAATCCTGTCAGGTTAGCTAATTGGATTTTTTTTATTTAGCATTTTTGTTTTAAAATCACTTTTAAAATCCTTTTTATTGTAGCTCATATTACCTAGTATGGTACTAAGAGCAGTAAAGATTATTATCCTAGTAAAAATCTTGTCAGATTAGCTAGTGTGAGCTAGTTTGCTAGCATTAGCAGTGAAGTTTATTCACATCTACGAATGACTTCCTGTCAGATTAGCTGATTGTAGCTAGCTGACTGTTATTAGACATGAAACTGATTTTATGGATATGACTTAAAAATCCTGTCAGATTAGCGACTGTAAAATAGTTGGCTAGCATTAGCAATGACAATATCATCTTGGCTTGTCTCAGCTTCTTGGGTAACATTAGCAATGACAATTAAATTATCTTATAAAGCTACTCAGAAATCCTGTCAGGTTAGCATAATTAATGACTTCCTGTCAGGTTAGCTGATATTAGTTATTACATTTAATTTGAAGATTATTAATGTGTTATGAATACGACTTCCTGTCTGCTTCATAATCCTGTTGATTTATTAAGATTATTAGCACCTATTATGAATATAATTCAGAAATATACTCCTGTCAGATTAGCTAAGTTTAGATAAAGTGGCTATTATTAGCAGTATTTAGCATTTATGAACGTGCTTTAAACACCCTGTCAGCTTGTCTTATGTAAACTAGTTGGCTAGCAGTAGCATTAAAGATGACTAATTAGAAAAATATAACAAGTTAGCTATCTTTAGCAGGTAAGGATTAACAAGAACTATGAATATTAATATAGTTTGATCACGTTGGTGAGTGTAAATCATTAGTCATTGCCGTTCTCACCAGATTTTTTTAGCTTGTTTAGATTTTTGTAATCATTTAATTGAATCTAAGCCTCGGATCTCGGAGGACTGGTGGTCTCCTGAGGAAAGGGAACAACGTCATGAGCAGTGAGCAGCTCTCTCAGGATAATTATGATAGTTTATAAATAGCTGAGAGAAGATGGAATATTGACACCGAGCTCCAGATGTTCCAGATGTCCAGTTGAGAGATTTAAACTAACGAGCTCCGTCTCTCCTCCTTTAATCAGATCTGCCTTGTTGGATGTACTTCACAAGGCAATGAAAAAAACAAAACAAAAAAAAACACCCAGAAGCATCCCGAAACATGTATTTTTGTGCCAAGAACACATATCTACAGTGCAAATGGCCTTATATATATATATTTTATACAAGTTATAACACTCCAGACCACGCTGTAATACAAACCTAGTGCATACCAGGGTGGTGTGACGTGGCAAAGAGGTTCCTGAAGGGGTTTATTTCGCAATAATGACCAGATTGCGTTATACAATCCTACTTATTATATAGCTACTTACTGAAGAAATTAATAAGAATTTTTTTTTCTCCCCCCGATTTTCTCCCTAATTTAGTCACCTCCAGTTCCCACCCGTCAATGCTTCCCCCCTTGTCATGCAACAAACCACCAGTCCGGGAGAGCGAAGGCATCCTCCGATACACGTGACGCATACCACTGCCTCTTTGCGAACTACGGCTCATGCAACCGTCGGGAGCGGGCCATACAACGCCCTCCTCTTGTATGCATGAGCTCACACACGGCCATGACTGGACAGTGTCGCACTGATTGACGTGGGGGGAGAACGTATGCTGCCCCTCCCACCCTAAAGCACGGCCAATCTTGCTCTCCGAGCCCCCGGCCACGGGCAGACACGGCATCACCCGGACTCGAACTTGCGATCTCCGGATGATAGGGCAAACGCGTTGTCGTTGAGAAAACTGAGCGTGTAATCTCCTCTGTTACTGGATACTGAATACGTTACTGGGCTGATGAACTTCGCATAGCATTGTGATTGTCCCAAAGCTCCTTCCATGAATGTTAAATAAATACTAAAAAATAAAATAGAATCTAAACATCTACTAAAAAAAAGGCACCACATCAACTGTTATTGACTTTGACATGTTTTTAAATCTGTATTATTATTATTATTATTATTATTAGTAGTAGTAGTAGTAGTAGTAGTAGTAACAGATTTAGCAGACATGTATTGTGACCAGGGAGTGAACTCGTTTATGTGGCTGGATATCATAGAATCATTAATATAATTATGAATTAAGAATGACCCAGATGCAATTTTTCACTGTATCAGACATGAGCTTCACCTGATAAACCTCCACCCTACCAGCTCTCCTTAAAACTGTCTAAGGTTATTCCGTCTTGTCTCTTCGTGCTTGCCTCAGGCTCAGCTGGTGGATCTGAAGTCGGAGCTGACGGACGTGCAGGCGGAGAAGGTCGTGGTGGAGAAGGAGGTCCATGAGCAGCTGCTCCAGCTTCACACACTGCAGCTGCAGCTTCACGCCAAAGCAGGCCAGGCCGTGGACTCCAGCTCCATCAAAGACAGGATGGTGTGTGCTTTCATACAGCTTGTTCTTCACCCGTTATCATACTCTCATAGACTTATTGGCTTGTTAGTTAGCTGATATTATTTATTATTTTATTACTATTACAGGGTACATTATTTGACTCTTTTGGTTGCTTATGATGATGTAAAAACATCTGTAAAATGGAAAACCTGACACACCAAGGGCCAGTTTTAATCCTAGCATTAATATACATCTCGAGTGATCAGATTCCAACTGCTTAGCTGTATGTATGAAATGGAAATGGGGTCTGTGTGTCCTGTAGTCTCATTATGATCCCTTCATTCTAACTGGGACAGTTTTGTTCTGGGAATTGTTCACTGTGTAAACTCAGGTTCATGGATACGATCCTGCACATAAGTGCTGCTTTATCACCACTAATGCTCTCGGTCAGGTCCTAGCCATTTGTCCTGCAGACATTTTGCACATCGTCTGTTTGCTTCTAATCCACGCTGTGGTTCGAGCCACTTGATTAACTGCTCTGTCTGTCTTCTGTCTCACCGTATTGAGAAAGCCTGGATGATTACTACCGTTCTGCTTTTACCTGCCTGATCCTGAAACCACTGCCTTTCTAACCCTTGACCCTTTGTGTTTCTCTCCTTGGCCCTAAGCCTGTTGCCTCCGTGGAGGAGATGGTAAGTGCTCCATGTGCATCCCGTCGTTTTTTCCCACATCTCTCCGTGTTCTCTCTGCGTGTGCCTTTGTCTAACTGATGTAATCTATAGGGTGGTCACGCTTCAGTCATGTTTTATATCCTCCTGTTGCTCTAATACTCTTCTTACTGATGTTTAACTGTGCATATGGGCAATTTCCTTTAAAAAGGAAAAACACCGCAGAGTGGTGCGATGCACCCCAACTGTAGCGTAATCCGTATCCCTAAACAAGTGCATCATTGAAGAAAACTACAAAAGCATGCATGTAGATTTGTCCACTTTAACATCTGTAATAATTAATAATTGAATAATTGGAACATTTGTTGAATGTTGGTGTTTGCTGTCCTTGATAGATCACCCATGCATAAAAATGTGGAGATTGCCCAGAGATTTTCTAGAAATGGTGCTTGAATCCTTGTACTTCTGCTTATTAGGTCCTAATCTGTAATAGACATGTTTCACGTCTGTAAAAACTGTGTTGTGTGTCTGTTGTGTCGTAGCGGGTTTAGAGTAGTTACTGTGGTAGATGAGTCGGTGCATGCGTGTGTTTGTGTTTGTATTGATCCTGGCAAGAGTCTCTAACACTGTCTGGTGCTGTGTGTGTATGTGTGTGTGTGTGTGTGTGTGTGTGTGTTTCACACTAAAGGCTGTATGTAAATGTACTGAATTTTTTTTTTTTTTTTTTTACCTTTCTGCTCTTCTTAAAAAAATCTTTTGCATGTGCGGTTAAACAGGAGAAGGAACTGGAGGCTAGTAAGAAGGAGAAGGTGAAGGAGGTGAAGCTGGAAGCCGAGGTGAGGATGCTGAAGAAAGAGAACGAGGCCCTCCGCAGGCACATCGCAGTCCTGCAGGCTGAGGTGTACGGTGCCAGATTGGCAGCCAAATACCTGGACAAGGAGCTTGCTGGGAGGTAAGACAAGCACAAGCACAAGCACACACACACACACGCACACACACACGCACACACACACACGCACACACACACGCACACACACAGAAACCAAGTCAGAGTCTAAAAAAAAAAGGAATTTATCTCTCTCCAAGAAAATACATGCAGGGATGTGATTATAACCTGGAATTCAGGATTTATCAACTTGAAAATGTGACCAGCGTGAATCATTCAGATCCGTAAAGAAAACATTTCCTGGGCTGTCAGAGGTTTTATGAGCTGCTATGTCTATAGGTTGAAGTGCATGGAGATTTTTTTTTTTTTCCCAAATATCCACGAGGATCTTGGTTTGAGCTCAACGTGCCCAATTCCAGACCTGCCACACACCCTGGTCGCTCTCATGCGCATTTGTTTGCCACTTGGCACAATAAACCGGGCCAGTCACTTCCATTTAATGCTTTTTTGGAAACATTTATGTGTTTCTAAACCCCCACAAATCAAACAATTGCTTCTTAATCTACCCGAATTGAGCATCGGTTTGCACTTCCGTTCTGCTGATATGGAAAGCCATAAGGATCAAATCAGATCTATTTTGTGATGGAGGCGATATGGATTGGAAAAAGGGGTGGTTCTGTTATCTGACCACAAACATAAGTCTTAAGTGTCATAAGACACTTAGCAAACTCCAGTCACTTATGATTGTGGTTAGATGATGGGGAAGACTTTTACTTGGCATGCTGAGCAAGTAATCTGTTGCCATGGAGGTGTAACTGTAGATACAGGCATAAAGGCGAGTAGCTATTTTTTTTTTATAGCCATTCTCTGACTTTTGTAGGTCGACACACTTTTCACTTATTGAGTTGTGTGTTTTCTTGTCTGTCTCATGTTGAAGAATAACTAAAAGTAAAAGTGGTAGTCAAGGATTACAGTTTGAAAGTTGATAGACACTTAAAGTTCAATTTATATAAAGAAATGCTTGTTACATTTTGTTTCTAAGAATTTCTAGGGGTGTTGATAATTCTGGCACATATGTGTTTGTTAAAAAATAATTATTTCTTGATAAGAATAATTTTACTTTTAAAATTATTTTTATTTTTTTATTTTACTATATATATATATTTACAACTATAATTCATAACTTATCTATTAGATGCAGGCAAAAAAAAAGAACTCGTACTAGTCCCTAAAAGCTGAAAATGAAAAAAATCTGGCAACCCTGTAATACATTTCTTGCAGGATTCATGATGCAGCGCGTGGAGAAAAGTGTGCCGAATTTTCTGTTGTGCATTTTTAGGGTTCAGCAGATTCAGTTATTAGGTCGAGACATGAAGGGACCGGCTCATGATAAACTGTGGAACCAGCTGGAAGCCGAGATTCATCTGCACCGCCACAAAACGGTCATCCGAGCCTGCAGAGGGCGCAACGACCCGAAGAAGCCCCTGCCTTCACCTGCAGGACATGTAAGAATGAACTTATAGACACTGCACTGTACTGTGTAATATTATATTCACTCTATAAAAATACCCAAAATGCACCACTTCTGACCATTATTATGTGTTTCTGTGGCATAGCAGACCGAATAAAATATCACAGACCACTGATTTTCCTTAGATAGTTGCAAATATTATTTTGTATTTTTTATTTTTTTTAAATAAATATTATTATATTATTTTATTTTTAAGATTTACTAACTGACTGCAATCTCTTCCTTCATCAGGACCCAGAGTCTCTGAAGAAGACCCAAGGAGTCGGTCCAATCCGCAAAGTGCTTTTGTCCAAAGAGGACCACGAGGGGCTTGGGATCTCGATCACGGTGAGTCCTAGCGCTGTTTTTTCCCTAAGATCCAAATCTAGCTATTTCCTAGCGTGACGTTTGTGCGCCTCTGTTGTCGCAGGGAGGTAAAGAGCACGGAGTTCCCATCCTGATCTCGGAGATCCACCCGGCCCAGCCTGCAGAGCGATGCGGGGGGCTGCACGTAGGAGACGCCATATTAGCCGTCAACAACATCAACCTGAGAGACGCCAAGCACAAGGAGGCAGTGACCATCCTCTCCCAGCAGGTTACTGGGCTCCATCACTGGTTACAGATCTGATTGGGAGATTCTGTGTGTACTGATGATTGTGACTGACTGATTATTTTCATCCGTTATCCTGCAGAGAGGCGAGATCGAGTTCGAGGTGGTGTATGTGGCGCCGGAGGTGGACTCGGATGATGAGAACGTAGAGTACGAGGATGAGAGCGGGCATCGCTATCGTCTCTACCTGGACGAGCTGGAGGAGGGAACGGGCAGTAGCCATGGCAACGGCTCTGCTGATTCGGCATCACTGCAAGGCAAGAACAAAAGGATTATTATTATTATTATTATTATTATTCAATTAAACGTTGTGGAGTTTCAGTGATTTAAATGTCCATAATACATGGATTAAGGCTTTACAGATTAACACTAGAATGCAACTGTGAAGTTTCTGAAATAAACCTGCACACATCCGTATTGCACAGCTTTCAAATTCACACCTCGACTGTCTCTCCTCTCGTACGTAGTTGTGGAGAAGCACTTGATGGCGGACAGAGCCGAGAACGGAGACACGGGAATCTCCAGCGAGAGTCCTTCTGAGGAGACGCCTTCCAAGACGTCCGAGTCTCCTCAGAACTCATCCTGAATAGCTGAAAGAGACGAGAGGGGATCCGGTCCACCCCAACCCCCCTCCCCCTCCCCAAAACAGGGAGAAGAAGAGTGAGAAATAAAGACTCCGGCCCTGTATGATAGCTGTAACATACCAAGAGGTGCGTTTTGTACCATATGGACATGAGTTTCAGAGTCCACTGGAGATCACACGGAGACCCTGAACAGAACCACATGGAAGTTGTACTCCAGCATGATGTCTTCTGAATTAACTTCATCAACTGTGGTCAGGAAAATGGCCGAGTGTGACGTGTATTGATGTGTATTTACAGAGAACTGGTAAGGTCGAAGAGATGGGATGTGATCAATGGTGTTTTTTTTATTTTTTATTTAACTTTTTCTATCCTTTGTGTGCAGTTACAGATTCCCAGCAGGGGAATTAGACCTGGGATCTGATGCTCTACTGGGGGAATTAATCTAAAATATTTCTTTATGAATATTCTTTCTGTAAATTAATTGGATATAGCAAAGAGTTGAGGTTAACATATAGTATATAATCATTATCATAACCTAAAAGGCAAATCCATCACAAATCACTAGATAAAACTAGATTTTCCCGGCTGACCGTCAATTTGCTTCGTATTTTTTGGAAATAATGTCACAATTCCTAATAAAATCGTCTGCGAAATTCCAGGCGTGTATCTGAAATACTTTGAGATATTAAGGCTTTAACAGGGAACTACAGAGAATGTTCCATACAGACAAGGCCATACATTAAATTCAATGATTTATCCTAGATTATTTTTTAAGGATTGTTGTCTAGTATAAGATGTCTTTAACTTCTAAAATAAAAAGTCCAGAGTTTGCTAAATTATGGCCTATTACAAACAAACAAATACATTAGTTAATTAATTAATTCAAATAAATAAATAAAATAAATTACATGTAATACATGTAAAAAAAATCTGGAGTTGCATATTTGCCAAATTATGGCCTGCTAAAAATAAACAAACAAATAAGTTAATTAATTAGTTCAAATAAATAAATAAATAATAAATTAATCAAATATATTAATAAATAAATGTAAAGAAAATCTGGAGTTGCATATTTGTCAAATTATGGCCTGCTAAAAATAAATAAGTTGATTAATTAGTTCAAATAAATAAATAAAATATATGAATAAATAAATGTAAAACAAATCTGATTGCATATTTGCCAATTTATGGCCTGCTAAAAATATAAAAAAAAAATAAATAAATAAAAATATTTATTACTTAGCAGCTCAAACGTTCTGATTTATGTCTTTAGAAATGGGAGACAAAAATTGTGCCTGTAATTCAAATGTATATTGCCCATGTATGACGAGATCTACCATAAAAAGAATTAAAATGACTGACTGACATTTCAAAGAGCACATTTTAATGAACAAACTGAATTAATTAAACTACGAAGTTGGTACCTTGAATCAAACTATACTACTTAAGGTATCAAATAAGCTGTGATTTACTTCATGCCATGAATTGGTGTGGTTGTCTTATACTAGACAAAAAGCCCTGGATTTCTATGCATTTCATGCATCTAGTCTGAATAGTTGAAGAATAACTGTCCTGTATGTTCTACAGGGCCATGCCCTTTATTTATTTATTTATTTATTTTTTTAAAGCCTCTCTGTCTCAGAAACTACTGCAGATGGTCAGTCGGGAAGATTCCAGTGATTTCATATGGAATGACCTATAAATGATTTTTCTGTTCTACATCTGTCATTTTAACATCTTCCTGTTTGGAAAAAGACTTGCCAGACTTTATTGTCCAGGGTTTGTCCTGCTAAGCGAACACGCATTTCCAGTTCCTTCCCAAGAATACGATTACAGTACCGTAAATCCCACCTCCTTTCTTTTCATTGCTTAACCAATCACAGCCATTTCTGCACCCAGGCTTGCTCCGATTGGATGCCTAAGAAAGAGAGTTATACCATAAGCAGCAATGAAAACCGTTCACTCTTCCGATATTTTGTTTTCGATCCAGACTGAATGAATTATGCGGATGTTAGTTTCCCGGCGGTTCGTCTCCATACAGAACATGATGTGTGAGGTTTATTTTGACATTACGAAATGATGCTTAGGTTTTAAATCTTTTAAAATAGGCTGACTTTAAAAAAAAAAAAAAAAAAAAAAAAAAAAAAAAAAAAAAAACAAAAAAACA
>JANCOA010000038.1:6790038-6807287 GCA_024363135.1 Leptodoras oyakawai
GCCGTATTGGCCGCAAAAGGAGGCCCTGCACCATACTAATACATTATTGTGCTCTAAAATGACAGGTGTTTCAATTTCATTGTCTTCTGTATCTCTGAATTTAAAAAATTGAACATGCCTACCACTTTTTTCTTTGTGATTGTTTTGCAGATCAAGCCCAGAGTCCAGGGGGAAAACCTGTGTACCCAGGAGCCCCAGTTAAAATCACCTCCGTCTCCACGGGCAACCTGTGTCCCGATGTGAGTGAGCGCCCTTAAACACTCTTAAACACCGCCACCTTCTTTTAAATCAACTCAGAAACTCAACGTTAATTAGTTAGTTACTGGTTCTGATTAATGAGATTTTCTTAATGACATCACAAAAATGCGTCTGCCCAATCAGATCAGATATGCAAATGAGTAGCGTGTGATGTAGGACAGAGTCCCTACAATAAGCAACCGCATGCATTTAATGTACACATTTAATTCATTTAGGTATAGATAGTTAGGTAGATAAATACGTGAAAGTGGATTTTTTTAAGCACGTTAAACAATATATGACTCCATAGACTCTTTTTATTGTTCTTTGTTTCTCTTCCGTGATTCTTTACACATGGAGCTCAGAGACGAATCGCTCGAAGTTGTCACGGCTGGGTCTGGTGTTTGCATCTGTGTTCAATCAGAGCATCAGAAGTTTGAGAATCCTCTGATTAGTTCGCATGTCTCCGTCTGGGGAGCCGTTTAAGGCTCCTACAAAAGAAAACAAAAAAACATTGAAATCCGTGTAGCTGAGTTCGCTTCTAATCAGGCTTCCAACCACTGTGTCTGATTAACTAACTAGCCCTGACTGTGTTCTTTCCCTCACACACACACACACACACACACACACACACACACACACACAGACACACACAGACACACCCTGGTTTCTCTGAGCACACCAGCCGTTAGTAGTTCTGTAACTGAAACACTACAGGAAGCACTCAGTTTTCATTAAGCATGCGGTTCTGCCGGGCAGCCGTCTGGATCGGAGCTACATCTTCAAATCCCAGCTTGTAATCAGCGTTCTGTCGTTCCTATTAGGAGGAGTCGTCCCCGCCCCGTCCGGAGGCGTACCCCATCCCCACGCAGACATACCCCAGGGACTACTTCACCTTCCCAGCCTCCAAATCTCAGGACAGGATGGGGCCTGGACCCGGGCAGGTCTGGCAGGGCGGCGAACCCGAGCCACTTCCTCCCATGGACGAGCATCACCTTAACAACATGGCTATGCAGGTTAGCTAATGCAGTAAATATTTTATCCAGAGCGATCAGATGACGTTCTTAAGGAACTGGTGTAGCTTAGGCCACACCCACTTACAATTCAAATCTAGATACAGATCATTAAACATCCGGAAAACACCCGGAGAATTGTCCTTGATGTGTAACACACTGAAGAACCAGAAACGCCACGCGTACACGCCACTGCGTCCGATCTTCAGTTGGCTTCGCGTACTTTTGCCTTTATTCATCCAGGAGAGTTGCATTAAGACAGGAAATGAAACTGGCCAGAAATCCAGCGTAGTCTGCCCAGCATCATCTCCCTTCATCCCTCCTTTTATGAGGAGCAGCGTATACTCACAGCAGGCTTTAACAGATTACATTTAGGCTGTTTAAAGGTAATATTTAGGCTTTTCAGGGCTCACATGTTCATAACCTCAGCATGTGTGTGATTTCCTGTGCTTGTACTCTATACCACTATAGCAGGATGGGTTTGGATAATAGTAGTGACGTGTTTTATTTCAGATGAATGTAAAATCTATTTTTCTCATCTAGTTGATTTTGTCTTCTTTTTTTGTGTTGTGTGTGTGTGTGTGTGTGTGTGTGTGTGTGTGTGTTTCCTGCCAGAGGGTGGCGCGTTCTCAGGAGGAGCTGTGTGACATGCCGACTAGATACCCAGCTGAGCGATTGCGGCAGGACGACCTGCTCCACCTGCAGCAGCAGCAGCGCGAGGCAGAGTACCAGCGTGGTGGAGATCCCTGGAACCACCACGTCTCCTCCTCGGTGGAGTCCAGCACCTCCAGCCAGGAGCATCTCAACAACTACTCCACCTCCAGCAAAGCCCAGAGCAACCACAAGAGCGGAGCTGGCCGCTGGAAGACCCCCGGAGCGCCCCATCCCGGCCCGGTAGGCGTGTCCCAGCCATCTCGTACAGACCTGCCTCCGCCCCCTCCTCCGCCTCCACCTGCACACTATGACTACGATCCGCAGGTCGACCTGCCCCTCCCCCCGCCCCCCTCCGCCAGCCAGCAGCAGGCCGCAGCTGACCGCAAGAAACGGGAAGAGCAGCAGCGCTGGTACGAGAAGGAGAAGGCGCGGCTGGAGGAGGAGCGCGACAGGAAGAGGAGGGAGCAAGAGAGGAAGCTTGGGCAGATTCGCAACCCTGCCATGCCTCCACCTGTCCTGCACAACAACAGCCAGCACCAGCAGATGCCCCCACCTCAACAGATCCCCCAGCCCTACCTGCCTCCGGCTCAGCCGCCCCAAACGCAACTTCCCCGCCCTGAGAAACTGCCCACTCTTCCCCGAGCTCCTCCTCCTCCCGCTCCTCAGGACACGGTGATCCGGGACCTGCAGCCTCAGCAGCAGCCGCGCACCATCGAGAGGCGCGACCTGCAGTACATCACCATCAGCAAAGAGGAGCTGTCCGCGGCCGACAGCCTGTCGCCGGACCCGTGGAAGCGGGACGCCAGGGAGAAGCTGGAGAAGCAGCAGCAGCTGCACATAGTCGACCTGCTGGACAAGGAGATCCAGGAGCTGCAGGCCAAGCCGGAGCGCACGGCCGAGGAGAGCGACCGCCTGCGCAAGCTCATGCTGGAGTGGCAGTTCCAGAAGAGGCTGCAGGAGTCCAAGCAGAGCGAGGAGGACGAGGAAGAGGAGGACGACGAAGACGTCGACACGGTGCTGATCATGCAGAGGCTGGAAGCTGAGAAGAGAGCACGGGTGAGGCGCTGTAACACAGAGACGTCCATTACTGTAGTCAGGGCAGAGAATCAGGTTTGTTTTGTAGGGACAGTTTAGAGATGGACGCCATTTTTAGTTTAATTTTATTATTAATAAAATTAAGGTACATGCACACGAAAAGCTTTAATTTTCATTTGGGAATAAATGAATAAACCAGTGATTTAATAGCAAGTAAGGAATAGCTGAGCTGATTGGTCGAGACTCCGGATCCGCCTCCAACCCCAACCAGACCACCGAACCCTGAGAACCTGATGAAACACTCCAATCGGAAATCCTGACCAATCAGAGAGCACGCTCACATAAACAGAACAGCGGTTTGCTTTTAGAGCTCTGATTTGCGTATCGCGTATCCCGTGGTGATATAAATATTTCTTGTGCGTCACGTGTGCATGTACCCTAAGAGTGCAGATCTTACCCATTCATGCATGTAACATGGATGTGAATGCACTACAGACCAAAATGAAATATAATCTTTTCAGATTTTTTTTTTTGGATTAAGTTCAGGATTTGACTGTTAGGATGAATGTTTATTTATTTATTATAATTATTATTATTATTCCTTTGTTTTGCTGATGTGCACCTGCACCATGCTTATGTCATTGCTTTGCCATGCTGAGCTGCTGATTCCCGCTGCACCAGCGAGGGGGGAGGGGCTTAGAGACCGCAGGATGTCGGGCGCCGCCTTGACACCCGTGCTTCATCCATCTCGATCTCCCACGCCCTACTCCGAAACGAGCGTAGCGACGCGTCCGATATTCTTCTACCTGTATTTCTTCTACGCGTCACGTTTTACTGGTTTGGTTTTCAGTGGATAAGAGTTTCTCATGGAGCAGTCAGGATGTCCCACTTCTGTTCACTTCCACGTTCCTAACAGTTTTGTGGTTTCAACACTGCATCATTCAGAAGGTCCATATTCACCTAAATGAAGGAATTCCGCGGATTAAGCGCCGTACGGAAACGGATGTACGGAATAACGCTGTTAGGGACGTCCTGGGGTAGGGAAGTAATCAGGTGGTGGTGTGATGAAGTGTCTTATTGCTCTTGTTGACACTGGAGACTCCTTCCCTAGATGCGTCTCAGCGTCAGCAGTTTAGACGTTTGTATTAAATATATACATCAACACTATTTCCATTGCACCCAGCCCATGCAGTATATCCCTCGTGACTACGGAAACGCTTAACCTATAACATCGTACCTTTAGACTTGCGTTATACAGGAGTTTCGATTGTGGCGTTAATCCACCAGGAAAACGCCAGGATATCACAGAGGACTGCGCGGCTCCGCCTCCTCTGCGTTTTTACCTTTTATAGTCAGCCCAGCGCTGAGAGAGGAGGTCAGCTCCTGATCCGGCGTTTGAAGAGACGAGTTTGATCAGGGGATGATGGGGAGCAACGGGCGAATTCCTCGCCGGCTCACCCGTGAACCAGTTCCGTGCAAGTGTGTGTGTTTGCGGAGAGGAAGTGGTCCGCGGGCGCTAATCAATCCCACTCTGCCCAGGAATGTCACTGGCAGCGCAGCAGCGCGTGTTTTTACTTTTTATCTTCCTTTCCCCTTAGACCTCCTTTTCTTCTTCTTCTTCTTTATTTTTTCCCATTATTTCTTTGTTCTTTCTCACACGCCTTATGATCTTCTTCCTGCGGTGTTCTTGATGATTTCTTTCTTCCCCTCTCCTTCTCCTCTTCCTCCTCCTCCTCCTCCCAGCAGCAGACTGCTGTCCCAGCAATCTCTGTTCTAGACTTGGTACGTTCTCTATGCTGTTAATGAACCTGGTTGTCCTTTTGTTTGTTTTCCCCCCGACTCCACCTGTGTCTCCTCTCTCTCGCTCATTCTCTCCCCCGTCATGTGGTCGTTTGGTATCGCTCTCCTCTCTGTCCGAGGGTTATAGCAGGAAGGGGGAGCTTCAATAACGGGAATCCATCCTGGGGTGTGCGTCGCTGTCGTGTTTTTTTTTTATTCGCTGGATAAACTTACCATTATTATTATTATTATTATTATTATTAATGTTAATAGAAGACTATTGCTAACCTTAACCTTAACGTTAGACCCTGAGTGAGATAATCGGCTCTAAATTGAACAGGGACCCGCTCCTGGATTTTCAGAGAGCTGGATTTCTAAAGCTCTGTGGATTTCTGAAGCTCTCGTTTCAGTGTGGTTGACGGTGAGAAGGGAGGGCTGGTCGGTGCATGATCTGCTGGCCCCCTCTCTCCTGCAGCGCAAAACAAAGAGCCTGGCCGCATGCTCAGGCCTCAGCGTCCAAACCGCTCGCGCTCTCTCTTTCTCTCTCTCTCTCTCTCTCAGCTTTATCCATGCTGCTGTGCTCCTCACTGTGCTGTGCTCTCTTTTCCTTTCTACGTGTCAGGGTTACACACTCCACTCGTGTGAGACTTTTTCCTGATCGTTTGTGTGATCGTGTTTCTTGCATGTACGTGAAGCTCATGTCGGGAGTCACAAAGTGTCCAGTTCAATGGCATGCCTGTGTTTCTGTGCACGTGTGGGTGGCGTGGGTGTGTGTGTGTGTGTGTGTGTGTGTGTGTGTGTGTGTGTGTGTGTGTGTGTGTGTGTTTTTGCTCTGCCCATGGGTCCTAGTGGTGGCACACTTATTTACCCAAGAGACATGATTTGTACTGTACAACATAACTAGTGCATTAAGAGGTAAGGAACGTGCGCGCTTATTCGAATATCCATGCGTCTCAAATAACATAAGTCTAAGTCTGATGCAGCATCGTATCCTGTGCTCACGTCTCTTAAATCGCTCAACACTAGAGCATTCCTATTCCTATTTAGAGTAATTCCTGTCACCATGGTTAGACTGCTAGCACTGTTATACGCTGAAGTGCCAGAAAGACTGGTACAGGAGCCTATGCAAAATACACAGCAACACCAGCTGTGTATGTCATCAGATGCGTCCGGCAGTGCGTATATAAAGCGACAGACGTCTATGGAAGCTTCTATAGCTGTGAGAACGGCGAGTTGTCACAATCTTGTGATTTTCAACACTGTTTAATAGTCGGAGCTGGTGAGATGACGGGTCGTGGCGTAAGTTTGGATTTTCACGTATGAGCGTTTCAAGGGTGTAACGTGACTACAGGAATTTGGACAGCAGGGTGGCCGTAAAAAGAGTCTGGGTGAACGTGAGCGAGAATCGCTTCACGTGATAGGCGTGTAAGACTGCCTCAAGTAACATTAGGATTCAATGATGGAGCCTCAACAAAAAAACATCAGCGTGAGGACTGTGCAATGTGACGTTCCCTCCAAGATCCAGTGGGGGACCTACCAAGGATTAACTGGTTAAATTGATATACCAGTTTTTCTGGCACATTCTGTCTGAATGAGTCTCAAACAATGTTTCTGCTGAATGCAGCGTTTATCATTTATATGGTATGGGGGCGGTGTACCGGTTTTTCTGGAACTTTGGAAATTCACTTTACACTAAATGTAATTCTCTGAAGTCTGCAGTGACGCACTGTATTATTATAATTATTATTTTTATGCAACACCCTAGTTAAAATAAGAGCTCTGTACAAAACTCGGGACGTTCTGATTCAGAAGCTCTGGCTGGAGAACCCGTACACGTACTTGTTCGGCTTCATGAAAAAAAAAATTCATGAAAACGGCCAAGACATCCAGCTTCGGTTAGTGGAGTTTGAAAAGTAGGAAAAACGTACAAACATGCAGTTTGATTAAAATATCCTGCTCAAAACATCCACTTTTCAATTATCCTACTTTCCTCCTGTAATTAGGGAGCGATCTTAAAGCAGATCTGAAATAGACGAATAGAAAAAGTTGAAAGCTGTCGAGAAAGATTTAAACATGCTACGGTTTCTGCCTCGTGCTTCATACTACGGGCGGTGACGCGCTGAATAACGTCTCTGAATTCTAACTCCGAGACGTCACACACGGAGAGAAACTTGAATGATGAGCTTCAGGAGGAATTTTTTCCTACTTGGAGGTTGGAAAACAACACCCCAGCTCTCACTTACCCTGTGCTCACACAGACTGGAAACGAAAATCTCCCATCGTTCTGTTGCATCGTGTGTCAGTTACATGAAGTGCATCTTCTGCCTGTGGGAAAGTGGGCGGGGTCAGGTGTTTTTTGTGCTATATACACTTCCATTTGGGTATATCAAAACTTACATTACCACATTTATACAACAGCAGTTGAGGGATAAGGGCCTTGCTCAGAGGCCCAACAGTGGCAGCTTGGTGGGATTTGAACTCATGATCTTCTGATCAGTAGTCCAATGTCTTAACCACTGAGCTACCTACCACTGTGCCAGCAAAGCTAGCTAGAAAAGTGAACACTAGCATGTCAGTGGATGAGGTGACTAACCTTTATCTGGATGTGGCCCCAATCTGCAGTAAGATTCGTCTTTTCTGCATGATTTACAGGTGTCCCCCATATCACATTGTTATAACAACATTATTTTAGACTCATTCATTTCAGACACCGGGGAAAAACGGACGTGCCAGAAAAACTGGTATACCAGTTAATCCTTGGTAGGTCCACCACGGGATCTTGGAAGAACTTAACGTTGCACAGTCTTCACGCTGGTGTTGAATCCCGATGTTACTTGATGCAGTGTTGCACGCCTATCACGTGAAACGATTCTCTCCTGCCGGCGCTGCTCACGTTCACCCAGAATCTTTTTACGGCCACGCTGCTGTCTTAAGTTCGAGGTTTTCCTGGAATTCCTGTAGTCACGGGACCTTAAAATGCTCATACATGAAAATCCAAACCGCTTCTACCTCCGAAACGCTCTGACCCATCTCACCAGCTCCGACGATTAAACCGTGTTGAAAATCTCAACATCGTGACAACTCGCCTTCTCACAGCGGAAACGGCCCTACAAGCTTCCACAGATCATAGTCAGTCGCTTTACATACGCACTGCCGGACGCCATATGGATGACGTGTATAAACTGTGTTGCTGTGTATTAGCGTAGGAGCATAGGCTCCTGTACCAATTTTTCTGGTACTTCAGTGTCATTTCTTTTGTGTTACTGTTACAATACACACTCCACATCCAGCGTAGTTAGAAAAAAAATCCTTTTAAATTGCAAATTGCTGATTAATGTGGAAATGTGTGTATACGTGTGTGTGTGTGTGTGTGTGTGTGTGTGCGTGTGCACCTGAACAGCTGCAGGACGAGGAGCGGCGACGGAAGCAGCAGCTGGAGGAGATCCGTAAGCGCGAGGCGGAGGAGCGAGCCAGGCAGGAGGAGGAGAGACGCCGGAGAGAAGAGGAGCGAGCCAGACGAGAAGCCGAGGAGAAGGTAGACCAGGCTGAGGCACCCGAGAGCGCTCAACACCCGGGAGAGTCACGCTCACCAGACCTTACCTTAATTACACTTTCAGCCTTTTCCTAACGACAGAGCGATCTTAGTACTTGCTGCTGAAGTGGTGTGCTACACGTGTACACGTGTGTACACGTGTGTGCACGTGAGTAGGGAACAAATTCACCCACTGCATAGGCGTCAAAGTTCATCCAGAGTTAACTTTGATATGGAATTTGCATCGTCGACCAGTAGCACAACTGCTTTGGTGTATTGTTCTGAAAATTTTTTTTTAGAAAATATTACAGTTGTGCATGACGGGAGCGAGTAAACATTTAGTTTAAAAAATAATAATTTAGGGGTTTTCTTAAATTAATTAATTAATTGATTTCTTAATGTTTGTTTGTTTGTATTTTATTGTATTATTTCTATTACTATCTTTCAGTTGATATATATAAATTTTTTTCCTGTTATTTATTTATTTATTATTAATTATTATTATTATTATTATTATTATATTTGTTAGCTAATGTTAAAATAATGTTTTTTTCTCTGTTATTTATTTATTATTATTATTATTATATTTGTTTGTTAGCTGATGTTAAAATAATATTGTAGGGACCCTGAGTTTATTGTGGACAAAAAAGGAGGTTTAGGGTTTAGTGTAGTTTTACGCAGATGACAGGAACTCAGTGGAGACAGGGTCTGAGTAGCGCCTCTGTGTTACATACCCACAGCCTCAAGTGCTTAGGAAAAGTTTCACTGGGCCGTTAAATTCACCAGCGGTCTGAACGTCTATCATTCATCGCCAGGAGCTCGTCTCGGTGTGTGGCCGTGGCCATGTCCGTCTCCGTGCGTCAGCTTCAGACCACTGGAAATTTAGCGCCCAGTTCCGACGTCCAATTGCATGTCCTCAGAGTGATCCCTGTCCTGTGTTTCTGACGTGTCCCCACCCCAAGGGAAAAAAAATTATGCATGAGTCACTTGTCAGGTTTTATTATATTATACATAAACTATATTTGATTATTTCCATCGTCATTTCACCCGGCATTGCTTCGGGGACGTAGTTGGACATAAAACGGCCCGTCCCATTCACCCCCATTCTGTCGCCTGTGACGTCCCCATCGCACATTAACCCCCAGGGTCATCTACGTACCGAGACCAGAGCAGCCCTTCCTGTAAAAAAAAAAAAGCTCAAATCCTGAGAGATGTAAACACCGCCCTTCAGGCCCATTTGGTTTTAGCAGCAGCAGTAGGCGTACTCATCTTTCTGGCGCCTCCTAGTGGACCCAAGAGGACATGAAGGCTGTATTTATCCAGATCTCACAGCTAGTTAACAATTCTGCTTTTTATTTAAATATATACTCCATGTTGATTGGCCAAAGTTCAAAAACAGTATCTAATATATTTAAGGACATTGTGTTATACTCAGGGCCGCATAGTGATACCCTGTCAGGCGATATTGTAGCTCGTTAGCCCATCGCCCTGGTCATATTGTACAATAGTCATTATTATCTATCACTCATGTATGCAGAGACAGAAAAAGCCAATAAGAAGACTGGCGTTCCGGTTTGATGCTGCATTCCACTGAACTCGAGCAAAGGTGTTGTCCTCTTCAAACGCTTAGCAGATTTTAGTATAATTCATATAATTGATTTACTGATCAGAAGTGATTGATTTGCAAGCATGCAGCATGACTCCGTGTGTAATTATGGACCAGCCACTTTTCCTGTCTCTGCTGAAAGGTGCGGGGAGGAGTCCATGATTTCCTGCCTGACAGAAAGACAATGGCATTATGATTGTGCAGAGTAGAGGAGCAACTTGAGCAGATGAGGTAGATGAGCAGGGAGAGGCTGGTTAGGCTAGCTGAGGCGGCTCTAACTGGATCTTCCCCTATTTCCCTCAGAGGAGACAGGAGGAGGAGTACTACACCCGCCTGGAGGCGGAGAGGCGCCGGCAGCACGAGGAGGCTGAGCGCAAGCTGCTGACGCCAGACGAGCCCGGTCTGTACAGACCTCCTCTCCCCCGGGACTACCAGCCCCCCCCTCCTGCCACTAACACCACCACCAACACCAACCCTCCTCCGACCCCGCCTCAGAGAAACACCTCGTACCTCAAAACCCAGGTCGTCTCCCCCGACACCTTATACACTGCCAAGTTTGTCTCGTACAATGACGAGGAGGAGGAGGAGGAGGAGGACGATGCAGGCTTAGCAGGTCAGGTTAAGCTCTCTGCTACGCGGAAGTCCTATGGCGACCTTGTACCCGCCCAAAAGCCCCCACCGCCGCCCACTGCGCGCAAGCCCCGCCCTCTCTCAGACGGCATCTTTCTGTCCAGCTCATTCCAGCTGCCTGCTGAGGCCAATGCCAACAGTACTGCTCCCAAGGCAGGGCAAGCCCCTCCCCTTTCCACCAAACCCAAAGGTAGAGACGCCAAGGATAGAGGAGGGCCCCATGTCCGCCCACCCCTCCTCCGTTCTTATTGGTTCATTCCCGTTCATGTTTTTTTTTTTATTTAAGTGTCTTTTCCTGTTTCTCTTTCCTTAATGAGAGATAATTCTCTCAAGTTTTCTTCCTCTCCGTATAAATTCGTTAGCTCTCCTACGTTCTCACCTACTTTTCCCATATTCTTTGTTTTGTAGATTTGTTTTTGTTTATTTATTGATCACCGTCCAAATTTCCTCTTGTCCTCCCAAATTCCTCTTCCTCCAATCATCCTGGCGGTGTAAAAGCAATCGATAAAGCCCGTGATTCGCCCTGTGCTCTAAATTCACTCCGGAGTACTGTTGGTTGTGCCGGCCGTCCCGTGTGCGTGTGTGTGTGCATGTGAGTGTGTGTGAGAGCGTGTGCGTGTGGTTTGCTTTGGGGAAGGCTCAGGTCTCCGCTGACTCCTGCTCTTCCACAGTCGGTTCAGGGGAATGACACACTGGCTTCTTGTCCCTCCTCAGACAACTTCTGCACACTTGGCAAAGGGGGAAAAGATCTGTCACATGAGGCACGCACTTCAGGGCCTGGCTGTTTAAAGATCAATTCGATTGTTAATTTGGTAAACTTAGTATTAGAGTACGTCACTAATACTAGATATTACTTCAAAGTTTTCCCGGTTTTAAACAGCCACGCACAAACACCTGTGATGCATCCCGGATTAACAGAGATGCCCAGTGTATTCGACTTTGCATGCAACATGCAGTCAACTCCGTACCCCCCCTAACAAGTGAGACCTGCTGCCAACTGAGTGCTGTTTGTTCTAATCAAGGGACAAATCACTAACCTTGCTTATCCGACAACAAAGAACGCAATCCCTCCCTGCTCGGACTGACGAGATTAATCTGGCCGCGTATCCATTGCTGGTTACTGCCTGTGCTTTGCTCTGCTCTGCTCTCCTAAATCTCCGTCTGCGGCGCCGCTCCTGCCTGCCGCCTGTCTGTTCCTGCTTTGTCTGGCTGTCCTGTCGCGTCTCCGTGTCTGTACGTCCCTGTCTGTTGCATCCTCACTGCATTTTGCACTCCTCCTTTCCGTCTCAGGAGCCAGCAGAGCTTCAGGTGAACTCGCCACACCCGAGGCTCTGGGCTCCGCTCATCACCTCCGCCGGAGGGCCGCTCATTACTCCGCTGGCGGTGGCATAGACGTTGAAGTAAGGATTAAAACACGACAGGGTGGAACCCATAGAAACAATCAAACATTTTGATTTGTTAAAGTAAATTTTTTTTAGATTATATAGAAGCTGTGGTGTAAAAGAAATTTTAATCCGAGCTTCCCACCGTCAGCGGACTTGGTTCACAAGGGTCACTGTGTTTGTGTCTGCTCCCCTCCACCACCCCTCCGCCACCCAGTCCATTTCATTACCCAACATCCTCATCATGCATTTGGATGGCGGTTGTGACATCACAACCACCGTGCAGAGTAAAACTGATACCCAGAGGTTGTAAAGGGAGACGCACTGTTCCTCGTCCTGACAGAGACACAGACACACGGACACGTGAGCCTGATAGATGATGCTTTTCGCAGGTCAGAGGTGGAGGTCACTGCGAAGACTAGCGGCGTCCATGCGCATTAGCCTAGAGAAATGCTGGCCATCACTAACGGCTTGGATTTCTGTAACGTGGTCAGTAGAGAAGCACGGTTACGTTTATTAGATTCATGATTCATAAGGGGTCGATTCATGATTCTTGAATTTAACCATGCTGAGGAATGGAGTCGATTAGTGATTCATAAGGAGTCGATTCATGATTCTTGAATTTAACCATGCTGAGGAATGGAGTCGATTAGTGATTCATAAGGAGTCGATTTGTGATTCATAACCTTTAACCACACCGAGATATAGTTTGGAGTCGATTCACAATTCATAGTTTGGAGTTGATTCATGATACATAAGGAGTCAATTTGTGATTCAGAAAGAGTCTATTCATGATTCACAAACTTTAAACACACAGAGGAATGGTTTGGAGTCAATTTGTGATTCATAAGGAGTCGATTCATGATTCTTAAATTTAACCTTGCTGAGAAATGGAGTCAATTAGTGATTCATAAGGAGTCGATTCGTGATTCATAAACATTAACCACACGGAGATAGAGTTTGGAGTCGATTCGTGATGCATAAGGAGTCAATTTACGATTCATAAAACTTAACCATGTTGAGGAATGATTTGGAGTTGATTCATGATTCACAAGGAGTCGATTCGTGATTCTTAAATTTAACTATGCTGAGGAATGGAGTCGATTAGTGATTCATAAGGAGTCGATTCACGATTCTTAAATGTAACCATGCTGAGGAATGGTTTAGAGTGGATTTGTAGCATGATGAACCGTATCTCAAACAACGTTTCTTTAGTGTACAGACATCAGGTAAAACATCACGACTAGAACGCCCGTCGACCAATCCGATGGTAGTGTTGTGGTACCGTTTCTACTCCGGTTCCAGCTTAGTGTGTGGGTAGCGATGTAGTTAAAACCCGTAGCGGCCGTAACATCAGTCGACCTCCACCGAAGACCAGTGATCCGCAGAGCGTGCTTCAGAACGCTTCGGTATACTAACCCCGCCTCCTCCGTCCAGCTGCTCGGCTTCTGCTCTGTGGTGAAGGCAGCTGGATGAACTGCTAAAGCCAAAAGCTGCTGGGTTACACACAGAATTAGAAATACATACATATAAATATATACGATATGCACGTTTGTTTTTCGTTATAATAACACAGTAGGTGCTTCACATGCAACACACACACACACACATGCATTTACGCCGAGTTCCTGTAATTTAGTGTGATTTGAACCCCGGCAGCTTTTGGACGCCTCGTTTGCATATGCATATGTCATCCGCGTGATACGCAATGTGACGTATTGTGACGTATATTCTGTTTTTTTACCATTTACCAAAATGAAAACAGGGTTTAATTCATACACTGGAAACACGACGGGGGTGGTAGGATCAGGAGAAGTTTACAAGGACCCGCGAGAGAAATGGACGAAAGGGTGAGTAGCTCTCCCAAACACAATAATACACAATAATAGTGTGTGTTTTAAGGCACAGTGCGAGTGGATCGGACACAGCAGTGCTGCTGGAGGGTTTAAACCCCTCAGAGTCACTGCTGGACTGAAGATAGTCCACCAAGCAATAATGTCCAGTCACCAGCGTCCTGATAAAGGGGTGGACTAATACAAACTGTGCAACAACAGACGAGCTACCGTGTCTGACTTTACATCTCCAGGGTGGAGTGATATGGTGGATGTTATTGAATCTTATTGCATTCTTTTTTTTTTTTATTACAGTGGACCAGACCAGGAGAACACAATAGCCGGAGCGCCGGAGAATCTCACGTTTAAGGAGCGCCAGAGACTTTTCTCACAGGGGAAAGAGGTTTCCAACAAAGTCAAAGCTTCACGCAAGCTCATGGAGCTGGAGAACGAACTGAACACGAAACAGTAGCTAAGAGCTTTTGATTTATTATTTTTTTTATTTTGTAAGCGAGACTCTACACTAATCCCTGACCCAGCACTGGAAAGAGAGAGATTCAGCCAGAGATATTTTTTTTTAATCCAAATTCATTTTGATTGGTATGTAACTGGACTGGTATCGTTCTAGGCGTTGGGAATCGGACGATACCACGTGATTTTCCCTCCAGCGTATCAGATATATAAATAAAGCACTGTATCAATCTTTTAATTATATCCACGCTGGATCTGAAACAGCATATTTTTGGTTCGTGAAATGTTAAATCCGGAAAAGAAAAGAAAAACGCAGCGTGCTCTCTTCATATTTTATTTTTTTAGATATCACTGATTGTAACGTGGGACGTTTTATGGTGGTGATTGTTTAATTCTGCAGATTTACACACTTGATCTTTTTTTTTTTTCTGAAAATCTCATTTTGGATCGGTTTCCTGTCTCCCAGTTAAAAAGATGTAAAAGATCGCTGGATCAGACGCCTCTTCAGATACGCGCTCAGACTTTTCTCACTTCGTGTGCGTGAACGCTCGGGCTCTCATCTCGTTGGTCTTCCTCTGGCTTCAGAAGCAGTTTGAGTTTCTATTAGAGTTCCAGACAGAGCGAACGTTTCCGTTTTATATTTTTCTATTATAATAGTTTCTATTATAATAGTTTCTATTTTCCCAGTTTTAGTTTTCTTTTATGATGTTAAACGATTTGATTGAAGTGAAGTGAACTGAAAGGATGTGTGATAGGTGAAAGGCGGTGAAAGGAAGGAAGACAGACAGACAGACGCCTTGCTGTTGCAGGTATTTCTTTCCTCCTTTATTCCGAACCCCAGTTCGAGTCGTTTCTATGGAGATGGAACTCATAACAGAATGCAGAAAGGATTCTTTCATCCTGTCTTCTTTTATCATCATCATCATTAATTTCAGAGCAGCCCCGATATCCTAACATCGTCCTGAATTTCCCTCTTTAGCCACAGTATTGGAGTTGCAGTTTGAACCCATGGTTGTATATCTCCATCGCCACTCTGGACTTGCTGGTGTGTGTGTGTGTGTAAATTATTTCGTTTCTCCCCGAGAATACACAAACTTTGTAAATTGATCCAGTACAAGAACACTATAGTGTCAATATTCCCTTTGACCTTTTCGTTTCTGCTTCGGAAATGTAAACCGACATGTATACACACTCGTACGTTTATCATTTTACCTTCAGGAAGAAGATTTTATTTCATTTCATTTTAATGGTTGTTCCATGTTAGGCTTTTGTAAATCATAAATAAATTCAGATTTTACAAAAAAAAAAATCTAAAGAAATGCTGCAGTGTTTGATTTATAGAGCTGTACGGTGAGACGGGGTGGTGTGGAACGGTGTGGGAAGAATAAAACACTTTGGGGCGTACACATGAACATCAAAGCAATTATTTATTCCTCTCATTATAACCACATCAGTTTACTGCAGTGGATACTGAAACACCAGAAAAACTGGTACAGGAGCCTATGCAAAATCCATAGCAACGCCACATATGCACATCACTGGTCGTGTCCGGCAGTGTGTATATAAAGCGACAGACATCTGTGGAAGCTTCTAGACCCGTTTTCACCGTGAGAACGGCGAGTTACACCGATTTTGTGATTTTCAACACGGTTTAATAGCATTTCAGAGGTTTGGATTTTCACGGCTGAGCATTACAAGGGTGTGCGGTGACGACAAGAATTCCGGCAAAACCTCGAATTTAGGACAGCAGCGTGGCCGTAAAAAGACTCTGGGTGAACGTGAGCGGCGTCGGCTGACGAGAATCGTTTCCCGTGATAAGCGTGCAACACTGCCTCGAGTAACACTGGCTTCCAGTAGCCGCCTGCACCCAGATCAAAACCCTGACCCTCACCTACAAGGCAAAAACTGGACCTGCACTCACATACCTCAAAGCACTTATCACCTGCACCTCGCTCCCTTCAGTCCTCCAGCACCGCCAAACTGGTTCCACCATCTACCAAGGGCAAACGCTCATCACTACTCTCCTCCATTCTGGCACCGAGGTGATGGAATGAGCTTCCTGTGTGAGTGTCAGAACAGCCCAATCTTTGTCCATCTTCAAACGACACTTTTCTTTTCCACAGATTCCTAAACTAGGTATCCTTTCAATTAAAAAAAACAAACAAAAAAAAAAAAAAAACAGTATCTGATTGTACTCTCAATAGACATCTGAGCTAGTATCAGGATATATTTGTTGATGGTGACCTTAAAGCACTTTTTGTAAGTCGCTCTGGATAAGGGCGTCTGTTAAACGGCTAAATGTAAATGTAAGTAACATTGGAATTCAATGCTGGGGCCTCGACAAACACCAGCGTGAGGACTGTGCAACGTTACGTTCCCTCCAAGATCCTGAGCTTGTGGGAGACCTACCAAGTATTAACTGCTGTACCAGTTTTTCTGGTACTTCCGTGTAATATCACCACATGAAGTCCCCACCACATGAAGTCATAAACCCACCACATGAAGTCATAAACAGCAAGAATGAGGTGAAACGGCGTGTCACATGCAGCGTCCTCTAGAAGAACGTGGTATTTTGTAAAGTTTGAGCCTCTACATTACAGGATACTGATCATTATTCACTAGGTGGCGCTACTCCACAATGGGTGAAATGGGCAAAACACATTACCAAACAAAACAAATTCCTGTTCTGTAGACTTCGCCATGGCCTAAACTCTTCCTTACAAAGCGCTCGCACTGGAGACTCCTTCCATAAATGTTACATCTCCTCACAGAAAACTTCAGCACATCATGTTACAGCTGCATGTTTTTGTTCCCTGTTGTTTACTCTGTTTATACAGAGCAGCAGCAGCGGTACCTTACACCTGTTCCTGTGTGAGCTGCTACTATAGAAACGCTAATATTAGAATGAGCAAGTTAATATAAAGCTGAGAGTCGCAGAGCCTGTTACAGAAAAAGAAATGCCTTCTGACCACAGGGCTGTCCGGAAAGTAATGAGAATGATTATATATATATATATTAGGGGTGGGACTCGATTAAAAAAATTAATCTAATTAATTAGAAGCTTTGTAATTAATTAAT
>JANCOA010000038.1:7256591-7268661 GCA_024363135.1 Leptodoras oyakawai
CAGGTAGGTGAATTGGTGATGGGAAAATTGGCCCTTAGTGTGTGAATGCGAGTGTGAATGTGTGTGTGTGTGTGTGTCAGCGCCCTGTCTAGGGTTGGTTCCTGCCCTTGCACTCAGTGTTGCTGGCTGGGAATAAGCGGTACAGAAAATGACTGACTGAACTTTTTTTTAGCTCTTTTATCTTTTCATTTTTGTTAAAATCTACAAAAACAACCTTCCTTATGGGGACCAGCAAAAAGTCCCCACATGGTCAGACATATTCCTATCCTTCCTGGGTCCTCATTTGGTCCTTACAAAGATTTTATAAAAACTTGTGGCACAAATTAATGACAAATATCTACAAATTGCGGTTTACTGAATCATACATCATTTAAGACCTCGTTTTTGAGACGAGTATTATTCGCTGCATACGGGCTTTAGGACTGGAGGAACTCGAGTACGTAGGTACTCTCTAGGGACCAAAGGAACCATGAGATTGACGTAAGCATACAATGATTGGTTCAGATGTTTGATGTATATGATGACTGCAACCTTCATTTTTAAAACAATGCAGAGTGGCACAGCGACAACGCGTTCGCCCTGTCATCCGGAGATCGCTAGTTGGAATCCGGGTGATGCTATAGCTGCTCGTAGCCGGGAGCTCAGAGAGCAAGATTGGCCGTGCTCTCATGCTGAAAACTAAAATGGAACAAGACCAAACAGGATCTGATCACGCAAACGTGACGTCGCCATAGCAACCGTTCCGGCTGGTGGTGCGATTGCAAGCAGAAAAAAAAAAATAATTCATTGAAGGCGTGTTCTCCTCCGCGGGAAGTTCCTCTCTGCGAGTTCCTTGATATACAAAAGTCTGACCTTCTTACACTGGGAGTCAGGAGTCAGGATCAGCTGTTCACACTTTTCTCTCCTCCAAATCAGCCTTCAAAAGCATCAGGTAGCACAGTCGCGCACACACACACACACACACACACACACACACACACGCGCGCGCTCCTTTACCTCCGTCTTCACCGATTCATTCTGCGAAACTCGAACTCAAGTCCTCACATTCCTGCTGTCTGTCAAAGTTCACGGTGCGAAGGAATACCAGAGCTCCGAACCTCTAACGAAGCTCAGTTTACGCCGTGTGCCCACTTACTCCAAACGCAGTCAGCCAGCCGAGACGCATTTGCGGTCTGAAGTTTCCTTCATCCGTTTTACGCCGGAGCTACGAGGTTAATGCGCGGGTTGTGTATATATGAGCTTTAAAGCACGCCTAGTTCTTTAGTGAGGTCACGCCGAATTTGGTTTAAAACGCAGTTTCATCTGCTGATCATGTGACCAAAAAAACCAAACTTCAATAAGAACTGCAGCATGAAGTCAGAGAAAGAGCAAGCAGTAGTGAAGTGAAATGTGCCAGTCGCAGCGCCCCCTATGGACGAAATTTGGTGCGCGTCTAAACAATGGTGTAGCGATGCAGGCTGTGAAAAGTGGTGAAGTTCGAGCGTTTACATCCCAAGATATCGTCTTTAGTATACAGTAATTAGCTGTAAGTGTTACTGAGAGTCTTGGAGAATCTGCTACAGCTCTTCTGGAGACCTTGACCGTCACACTTACTGCTTTTTACTTACTGACTCAACAATTCAGAACTGTGAACTTTCCCTTACCCACATAGCCGTCCTCTCCGACCAGTTTGAGAGCCAGCTGGTCCGCCAGCACTGACGAGTTTCCATGGGCGATGTTGGCGAACGGTCCGGCATGCACAAACACCGGCGTGCCCTGAAACGCAACACACACACACATCATGGGCCTCGTTCAACACGTCAAATACCTTTATGATTCAACATCTGTGACGTGTTCAGCGACTCGGCTCATCACAACCAGCGTGATGCTTTGCAATCCGTTTGAGCAGAGTGTACAGACTAAAGTGCCGCTGCATCACTACAGAAGGCCCCACAGTCAGCACGCAGAAAGGCATTGTGGGTAATGAAGGAAACCGCAAGAAGATCGTGAGCTAATTAAAGATTAACAGCAGGGAATTCTAACAGGGAATTCTTTAATTCTTTGGAATCAGCATTCGTGTTGCTCAACCGTCCAGCTGGAGAACTTCAAAACATGGAAAACTTGACTCCATCTTATCAGCCAGTCGCAGTCTGAACATCTGGGATTTGAACCAAGAGCCCCGTGGTTCAGAGTTCACTTCCACAAAGCGGCAGGTCACCGGGAGCATGGCGCATGAAGAGAGGACAGGAAGGACAAAGAGAGGACGGGAGGATGGAAAAGCAAGCGGACGGGTGGTGAAGTCACATGAATGAAGGGAGAAACTCAGACGGAGGACGGCGGTGACGATCTCTCCATTAACCACAAATGTCGGCTTAATAAAAGTTCCCCTCTAATAAAAAAATAAATAAATATATTAAATATTTGACTGAACAGACTGGTCATTTTTACATGTGTAAATAAAATTCTGTTTCTACAAGGGGCAGGGCATGTCGGCTTGGAAGCGGATTATTAGGCTTATGTAAGAATGGGGCTTTTCCAATTTACATATTCATTAAAAAAAGTTTTGACAAGGGGCGGGGCATGTAGGATTGGAAGTGGATTCCATTTTACAAATTTTTTTTTTTGTTGAAAAAAATAAAAAATTTTGATGAGGGCGGGCCAACAGTTTTGACAAGGGGCGGAGCATGTACAAATGGGGCTTTTCCAATTTACATATTTAATAATAATAATAAAACATTTAGTCAAGGGGCGGAGCATGTAATGATGGGGCTTTTCCAATTTACATATTTAATAATAATAATAAAACATTTAGTCAAGGGGTGGAGCATGTAATGTTGGGGCTTTTCCAATTTACATATTTAATAAAACAAAATTTAAAAAACCATTTGGCCAAGGGACGGAGCATGTAAAAATGTTTTTTTTTTTTATTTACATATTTAATTAAAAAAAATGTTTAGCCAAGGGGCAGAGCATGTTGAGATGCAGAGAAAGAAAAAAAAAAAAAAAAAAATACAGTTTTGACAGAGATGTAGGATTGGAAGTGGATTCCAATTTACAAATTTGTTTTTGTTAAAAAAAAAAAAATACATTTTTTTGATGAGGGCGGGTCAACAGTTTTGACAAGGGGTGGAGCATGTACAAATGGGGCTTTTGCAATTTACATATTTAATAATAATAAAACATTGTCAAGGGGCAGAGCATGCAATGATGGGGCTTTTCCAATTTACATATTTAATAAAACAAAATTTAACCATTTGGCCAAGGGGCGGAGCATGTAAAAAATTTATTTTTTTTCAATTTACATATTTAATTTAAAAAAATGTTTAGCCAAGGGGCAGAGCATGTTGAGATGCAGCTTTAAAAAAAATAAAGTAAAAAAGTTTTGACAAGGGGCGGGGCATGAAGGATTGGAAGTGCATTCCAATTATACATATTCATTTTGTACAAAAAAATATAAATAAATTTTTTATGAGAATGGGCCAAGGAGGTGGAGCATGTTAAGATGCAGCCTCTGCTATTTACATATTTAATAAAACAAAATTTAAAAAACATTTGATCAAGGGGTGGAGCACGTAAAAATGGGGCTTTTTCAATTTATATTTTTTATATTTTTAATAAAAAAAACGCTTAGCCAAGGGGCGGATCATATACATACAGAGCATGGAAGGATGTGACTTTTCCAATGTACATATTTAATATTATTATTAATAATAATAATAATAATGCGTTTATCCAAGGGGCGGTGGATCGTGGATGGGTTTCTAATTCTAGAACATTCTATATCAGAGATTTCCTAATATCTTACAGATTTCCAATCTGCATATTCACACAATCCAAATAAGGTTTGATGAGGTGTGCAGATTTGGGTATGTATAGCATGTGTATGAGGGGGCGGGGCCTGTACACAGACATAAACACAGTTTGTTAGGATGGTGTGTTTAATGGTTAAGCACTCATTAAATCATTTTCTGTTGTAATGACATTTTTTGCGCAACAAATACATTTTAACTGTATGAAAGCTGATCTGTGGGTGCGAGTGTTGTGCTCAGGTTGCCAGGTATAGCATTATTTGTGCAATTGTTAATGTTGTCATATAAACATGTTTTATTCAGGAAAGCGTTGTCTTTCTTTTGGCAGCATTTGGAGGTTAGTACGAGGACGCCGTTTTCTCATGTGTCTTTTTTTGGGTGGGGTGGGATGGAGGGTCACATGGGACCTTCTCGGAGAAGACAGTGCACTAGATGAATGTGAAATGTTCTGGGATATGAAATGCTTGATTAAAAGTGCAAGGTGGATGAGATTCTCAGTGGAAAGACGGTGAAACTATTTCAATTTCTGTAAAAAAAATAAAAATAAAAAATGATGCACTGGAAAAGTGAGCACAGGAAGTTAAAAAACAGCATGTGAAACAGGAAGGTTAGGCCACCTCTGCTCTGTGAGGAGAAAAGATGAGAAGGCACAGTCAGAGAAAACAGGAAGACAGAGACGAGCAGATGCTATCGCTGTTCACTGGTTAAAAAAAAAAAAAAAAAAAAGTGTACACACATCCTCACACTTATCTTTCAGCTCTCTGTCTCACACACACACACACACACACACACGTCCGTTTTCCTTTCTGTCCATCATCCGTGCATGGATCCATCTGAGAAAACACAGGTGCCATCATGTCGCCCATAACAGACACTCCAACCCCCAACACGCCAAGCTAACAAAATATTCCCATGATCCTCTGCTGCCTGGTTCATCCTGATACAAGTCCAGACAGGAAAGATTACACACAACAGGACTGAAGCGTCTTCTTTCCGAAAAAACACACACACACACACACGCCCCAAACGTTTCACTTAAACAACAGCGCTACTGAATTCTGATTGGTCAGAAGGTGTTGATTAGTTTTCTCTGACACCCGCAAATCACATGTCCTCATTCGAACACGTTTCCATAGTAACAGCTCATTATAAGGTCTGGGTGAAATTTTCTAAGGAGGTGTTTAAGTTATGTAAGGAGTCTCCAGTGTCAGTGCTTTATAACAAGAGTATAAAATTAAATAAATAAATAAATAAATAAATAAATAAATAAACAAACAAACAAACATGCAAACATAAGCAAAAACAAATAAACAAAGGCATGAATATATAAATATAGATAAATAAATAGAAATAAATACAAATAAATAAATACATATTTAATTAAATAAATTAAAAATTATAAAACAAAAACGAATGAATGAATAAATAAATATAAATTAATTAAATAAATAAATACAAATATAAACAAACAAATTAAACAAACAAAAAATTAAACAATCAAAAAATTTAATGAATGAATAAAAAAAATTAATGAAATCACTTTGAGATGTACTGTTACAAGAAAATAATCAGCTACAGGGCGTCAACAGTAATGCCACCTCTTCCCACCATGCGGTCATTGATTATTTTCCTACAACAGCACACCCTTTGAGTGTTTTATTGCCCACATATTTTACAACACGCACCAATGATTTTTTTAAAACTAAATATCATCCAGATATTGTATGGCACTGCTTAATTTCCTAAAAGAGTCATTCTATATTTGGCCGTTACATCACACCCTGTGCAGCGGATCTATAGTGTATAGTCAACACGACTCCTTTAGACTCCACTCCGTATCTGTAGCCTGGGAAATCATTCGAACGGAATCAAAATCTAAAGAACCAATTCGAGCTAAATTCATATTTCATTTCGAATGCAACTTTTTTTTAAATGAACAGCTCGGGTCATTAGGGCCAAATTCTTTCCTGAAGTTTATTTCCAGTTCTCCTGTTTGATATCTGGACAGTGAGACACACTTGCACAGCTGTCAGACAAAAGCCAGATGTGTGTGTGTGTGTGTTTTTCTGTATTCCCATTGCTCATATAACTTCAGCACCAATGAGACTATCAGATTTTGCAGGTTTTTCCCTCCAAACGGCACCTTTACAGGTCGTACATGCCTTGTGTGTGTGAGTGTGTGTGTGTGTGTGTGTGTGTGTGAGAGAAAGAGTGAGTGTGTGGAATGCAAAGAAGCAGAAAGGGAAGGAAAGTCAAACCTCGAGCGTCTGCATCAGGGTGGGTTTGATGGCATCTTTCATCAGCACAGCCAGAGCTCCAGTTACACCCTACAGCAGGGAAACCAAGGATGAAGTGAAGAGGTCAAAACACTGTACATGACGGCGCACACACACACACACACACACACACACACACACACACACACACACACACACACACACAATCCTTTCCACGTACGAGATCATCAGCTGTTACTGGCTGCCCGCTCCTGCTGCTGCCCACCACCATGCGGCCCAGACGGGTCTTCATATCAGCCAGACCGTCCGTCAGAGCCAGAATGGCCATGATCTCACTGGCCACTGCGATATCGAACTGAGTCTGAGAGGGAAAAAAAGACCACACACACACACACACACACACACACACACACGTCATTTTGCAACACAATATAATTCAGTAATAAAGACACAGTGTAAGAACAGTGTAAAACACAGCATCATCAAATTCTCTAAACCTATTGGTCAGAAGGCGTCGATTAAATTCCCTGAACAGCAGCTCAGTTTATCTTCCAATACGTCATCGTTTATAATCATGATAATTATGCAGGATTATTTCGATTTATACATGTCTAATTTTGTTTAATCCGGTTTCGACAAAAAGGGTGTGGCATGTAAGAATATGGCTTTTTTAATTAACACATTTATCTTAAAAATAAACAAACATTTAACATACTATAAGAATTAGTTAAAGTATTACTGGAGACTCCTTGCCAAAATGTTAAAACTAAGTATTTATTTATTTATAAAAAAATATATTCTATTTATTTATTTTAAAGTATTTATTTATAAAAAATAATTATAAAAAATAATATATTTTTAAATATATTTATTTTATTTATTAATATAATATAAAATATATCTTATTTATTTAGTATTTATTTAGTATTTATTTCTTTATTAAATATACATCATTTTTTATTTTATATTATATTTTATATTATATTTTACTTACTTATTTATTTTTTAAAAAAAAAAGGGTTTTATTTAACACTTCGGGAAGGAGTCTCCAGCGTGACAGCAAGTGTTTTATGTACTTATTTGAGAATTTCATTTCCGCTGCTCTTTGACGGCTGTATAACGCGGTATCAGCGTGAGCGGGTTGCCAGATCTTGTCCTCTTTATCGTGTACAGTAAACAGCTCCGACGTTACTGATGCAGATAAACATCAGCATCCGAGGGAGAGAGGCTACGGCTGGACCACCTTACCGGCGACTCCGGGAAAAGTCACGGTCATCAAAGACGTCAACTATTGCGAAGTATTCATCTTTTGGGTTTTTAAGATTCTTAAACAGACTTTGTTTAGGTTCAAGAATCTTCAGCTTGCCAAATTAGGAGTTCAGATTCAAGCACACTGCATTTCTGCTCTACAGTGTGTGAGTGTGTGTGTGTGTGTGTGTGTGTGTGTGTGTGTGTGTGTGTGTGTGCGTGCTTCAGGCGACTTCAGTGGAGAGTTGCTAAATGTAAGCATGTGCTTGGCCAGAGACAAGTGTTTGCAAGCAAACCGCAGCCCCTTTACTCCCTCCGTTTTAAACATTTGCTTTCACTCAGGCTGGTTCGCATTGAGCCGCACACTGTTTATTTGCGGGATTTGGCTCGGGGGCCGTTATTTCTGACAGTCGCTGACGTGCTGCCAAGAGACGGCGCGAGATAGAGAGAACAGGCCGAGCTTTCGATGTTTCACAGGAACAGGGTGGAGTCGTGGCGTGTACGCGAACGCGAACCCGAACACGTACCTCTCGGCTGTGGCCTTTCTCCGTGCTCGCCTGGCCGACCGTGATCTTCCTCAGGAAGCGATCGTTGGTGTCCACCACTGCGGAAAGAAAAATGGGCTTGGAACGCTGACAAAGTTCGGCGGAAATTCTAGTCAAAATAACTGGCCGAGAGCTACTGTACGTTACTGTCAAAATAAAATCTTCAGACATTCAATTTATTCATCTGGTGGTCACGCTTGGAAGGTTTTCTGTCGTCTAGGACAACGTGGTGGTTCTCAAAGTCTGGAAACCACAAGGACGCCTACGGTTGCAGAATTTTTAAAAAAGAATGACTTTTCCGTTGTCAAAATGAACCGCTATCCAAGTGACTACAGTTGTTATAAACATTAACAGAAAGGAAGGCATGAAGGCTTAATAAAACAACAGTATGCCTCATATTATTGAATGTGTGCAGTTGGGGGCGGAAGCCTCGGGGGTGGAGGGGAGATTGGGGCGGTGCTCAGGGGCGTTGTCAATCTAGTTAGGACTTGACTTTTTCAAAGATTAAAACTGCAAAACCTATAACCTATATAACCTATAGTTAGTTAGTTATTGAAGTTTTACTGCCACTTCAGCACGCATTTGGCTATTTGTGGCATGCGCTTGGTAGTGTTATACGAAGGCAGGAAGAGGTTGGACAACGGTCCTAAAGAAACATTACAGTTGGTGTTTCAGTTGAATGTGCATTAGGAAGTTCAGTATTTTCTCTGGCGAGTTCTTTTCAAAAAGTTCTTTCAGGTTCTTTTCTTGAAAATATGATGGTCTGATATGGTTGAAAGCCGGGCAATCGGTGAGGATGTGTCTTATTGTTAGTGACACGTTGTATGCTTGGCAGGTGGGTTCTTCGTCGCTTGTTAATAGGGATCTATGGGTTAGATTTGAATGCCCTATACGGCTATATAACCTATAAGAAGCCACATTAGTTGAATTGTACGCTGGCTTGGGTCACATGACAACATCCTGCGAAGACAAATTACTCTCGCTATTCAAAAAGGAACGGCGTAAGAATATGGCACGACTGCGACCGTCGAAAGGAGGTAAATGTCTAAGGAAGGCATTAATCAGAGAAGCAAGGAGTAATGCGAAATGTGAGGCTACCACCACCATGCTTCACATTCGTGGGTTTCACTCTGTATTATAGACTGCCTTGTGTAGAGTCCAGAAATTCATTTCTGGAATTTTATTATAATGTAAAGTGAGGGTGTGTGCGGGCTGGTGAGAGAGTGTGTGAGAGAGAGAGAGAGATGCATTCATTGATCAACAATCCATAAAGCAAGTTGTGAATCATATAAAGAACCAGTTGCATCATCTCCTTACTCCTCAAGTGCAGAAAGTAAAGAAAGTCTTTTTTCATCAAATAACCTCCATATAACCTCTCGCCAATCTCGTCACCCTGCATCCTCTTCATACTCAGATGTTGAAGGTGACACGGTCTTTACTGACATCATCGCCCAAACCGTCTTACATTTAAGCCGAGCAGATATAAGTGACGTGCCATGCTCAGATGTCCCAACAAACTCATAACCCAACCGTAAAAACCACTAGCCCAAAGAAAATTAGATACATTTCAGAGGCATCACATGAACTCTAAGCGCAGCTTTAAAACAGATGTGGTGATGGAGCATTCCAGTCACGACTGTGAACTCCTCGCGTCTGAGTGATGGAGTGTAAAAGGTTATTTTGTCTAGCCGTTAGTATCAAAGGGCTTCTAGTAAAGTCTCAGCACTTGGCGGCCATCTTGGCAACCCTACTCGGCTGTTATTTCCAGGCCAGATTTTTATCTACCAGAACCAGAACGGAAACAAAAACACAACTTGTAGAAAACTGCACAAAATGCTGTCAGCTTATCATCACATGTTCAAACGCCCATAATGCCACAGCCGTCTGTGGCCAGGAGCCCAGGAAGCAAATGTGGCCTTGGGTGGGAGGGGCATGCTCTCTGAGTCCTCTGTCAATCAGATCAAAACGAGCCAATCATGGTATGGAGAAGTGGGCGGGAGCTCTTTCCTATGAGGTTGTATAAGCAGCAGCTTGAAAAGATGCAGTTGGCTGGCACCACGTGCCTCAGAGCAAGCAAGTGACTCCCTGGTTGGTAGATGATCCAGACAGTGGGATGCCTGACGGGAGGAAACTGGACATGGTCTATATAACAATAATAAAGTGTAGATACCGATTACATTGGAGCTACGTTGGTCTTTATATTTGTAGCTACTACTGGCAGACATGTGGAGTAAGCATCCAAAAATCCTGGGTGTAGCGTCCTGACTGGAGCCGTCCAACAGCCGAAACTCCTCACACATATGGAGCTGGAGTGTGGAAGAGATCTCGCATACAGCAAGCCGAGAGAAACGCAAGAGCAACCACGCACAACAAAACGTCCTTAAAATGTTGAAATTTCACTTCTTCTTCTTCTTCTTCTTTCCCCTGTTCCCGCTGCCAAATGGACGAGTCGTTCCCAAAACAGGCTGACTGTAAATTAAAACACTAAAATCATTCAGACTGGTGTCCCCTTACTCGCCGTCTCGCAGTACATATACATATACACAACGTCGGACATGATTACACTACAGCACTACACCATTTATTTAGTTAAGTGAAGCGTCCACCATAAAAGTCTGTTGTTACTATAGAAACGGTAACATCTTCGAACAAGCGCGTTAATATAGTCAGAGATGACTTCTGACCAATCAGGATGGAGACTCACTCCAGCAGCGCTGCGGTTTAAGCTCAAGACAACAGGTGGTGCCTGGTCCAGCTGCGCCCCGCATTTTAAACAAAACCAGAGCGTAACTCCGGTAAGCGCTAACCGGGCGCGGTCGATCATAAATGCACCACTTCACTAGCAGATGTGGCGATCCTGCACGTGTTCATCATTAGACATAAAAAAAAATAAAAATACTCCATCCACCACTTCTGCTTCACTCGTTCTAAGCAGGAACTTAGAGGCTTTAGGGAAATTTCCGGCACAAACCTACACGCTTGAGCCCAAAATCGGATAAGACGCATTTGGCGTATTTTCCCGGCTAATCCGTTCTCTTAGAGCTGGAAACAATCAGGTAAAGCTCTCCTGAGGAAAGCTGGTGGATTTGAGGCCACTTCAAGCTTGGAAATCTTCAGTTCTTTACAATACACAAGAGGGGCCTCGGGGAGGACGAAGGGGCCAGTTATTGCTCTGCTACTCGGCCACAAAGCAGCAGAGAATGACGAAAGAACATTCCAATGTCCGTGTATACAGGACCAGCGAGTGTAGACGTGCCAGCTCCCATCTTCAGACTCCAAGGAAGCCAAATCAAAAGATCTAACATTGGGTTCATATGTAACATACTGGGATTATTGGGATACCTTAACTGGGTAGGGGTCAGATGCTCATGTTCACCCAGAACCACCCATTTTTTCACAGAACGTCCTGACATTTTGAATTCTGAACTGGATTATAACGTGTTCATAAACGCTGTGTGCTATAAGGATGATGGTTCCTACCTCTCTGCCAGGTGACCTTCGCAGGGTCAAGGTCGAGCCGGACGAAGGAGTTGATCTCCTCAGGTGTGAGGGTGCCGGGGTCGGATTTGGTGATTCCAAGTCGCTGGAATATGAAAAGAAAAAATTAAACAGTTCAGCGATCATCAAACTTACCTAAAACACATTCCATCAGCCACGAGGTTAGGGAACTAATCAGAAATGGAAACCTCACTCAAACTTCACATCATTAACCTGCATAATCCTCTGTTTACATAAACAATTATTATCACCCATATTACTTTTGGAGAGGGCGGGGCCTAAGTGTGCATCACAGCAATCTGCACTGAAGGAAAAAAAAAAAAGTTGGCTTGCCCAACATGGCTGCACTCACATACACTGAGGCAGGAATGTATTATTTTATGCTTGCGTGACAGAATTCCATTAGCAGGATCAGCCGTGTATCTCCAGTGCATCACACTGACATGTCTTGGATGATCAATGTTTTTCAGGAGGGAAATTGTACAAACTGAAATATTCTGACACACTGTTCTTGGACAGTTGTAACAGTGCTCAGAGCAACATGAGGGGATCCTCTTAAAGCATCGTCATATGATTCAGAAGAGTTGGTTAAGGAACCATGAGGTGATTCAGTTACATCAAAATGAGACGATTCAGTTAAAGCACCACGAGAAGATCTGGATACATCAAAATGAGATGACTCGGTTAAAGCACCACGAGACGACTCGGTTAAAGCACCACGAGACGACTCGGTTAAAGCACCACGAGACGACTC
>JANCOA010000039.1:107721-121389 GCA_024363135.1 Leptodoras oyakawai
CTGGGCACCGGCTCCCCCGTGACCCCGTAACTGGGAATAAGCGGTACAGAAAATGACTGACTGACTGACTGACTACTATACTGAACTTTAGTACACAAAGTTTCAAGTGAAACATAACGTGTTCAAACATTGTTCAAGGTTTGAGGAACATGACAAAAATAAAAATGAAAGGTGTTGGTTTGCTTACATCTTAGGACTTAAAGGATCTGCTGTTAATGTCTTGGTGCCAGATACCAGAGCACACCTTCACACAGTCCTCAAGACCTGACTCTGTGAGTTAGGGCTGTTACAGCAGCACAAGGTGGACCTGCACAACACTAGGCAGCTGGATTTAATATTACGGCTGATTGGTATGTAAGCAAACATTCACTAGTCTGTTATTTATTTAGCAGTTTAGATAGCATTAACTGAAAATATAGTTATATTCATATAGTAGTCATATAATAGTGGCGGATTGCGCAATACTGTGTGTGTGTGTGTGTGTGTGTGTGTGTGTGCGCGCGCGCGCAAACACTGCCCTCTATGCGGAAGTGAAAGTAAACTCCAGCGGCTCCATTTTGAGTCGAAGACACTCAAACATTTCCCAGAGATAACCACAATAACTATTAAATCTAAGGCTGGACTATATGAACACAATCAATGTATTCAAGAGGCAGAACGGTGTTTGTACTGCTTTGTTTTTCGGTGTTTTCCATTAAGTGAGGCCTGATACAGAGTTGGGTTTAATATACCGGGGAAATAAAACCGTTTCGTGCCATAATATCCAGAAGGAGACTTCAACATGAGTATGTCAGGATCACAGGACTTAAAGGAAGACGAAAGGTGAGTTCGTTTTATATTCACTTGTCTCAGTTACATTCAATATACACGATTTTACAATAAGAAAGACACAGGGCAGAAATACCATCCATGGGCGAGCTACAAGGCTGGATGGTAAATATCTGGATGACCCACAAGACTTTTGGGATAATATTCTGTAGACTGATGAGTCAAATCTGGAACGTTTTGGAAGACATGTCTCATGTTACATCTGGTGTAAAGCTAACACTGCATTCCAGCATAAGAACACCATACCTACAGTCACAAATGGTGGAGGTAGTGTGATGTTCTGGGGCTGCTTAGCTTCTGCAAGACCTGGATGACTTGTCATAACTGACAGAACCATGGATTCTGCTGTGTATCAGAACATCCTGAAGGAGAACGTCCACTTGTTAGTGTATGACCTAAAGCTCAAGGACAGTTGGGTTCTACAGCAGGACAATGACCTGAAGAACACAAGCCAGTCCTCCTCTGGACGGCTCAGAAAAAACAAAATGAAGGTTTTGGAGCGGCAGAGTAAAAGTCCGGACTTGAAGATGACTTATTGAGATGCTGTAGCGAGACCTAAAAATGCAGTTCATACTGGAAAACCCTCCAATATAGACAAATCAAGACAATTCTGTAAAGAAGAGTGGGACAGAATAGAAGACTCACCAAAGGTTGATTGCAGTTGTTACTTCTGAGGGAGACATAACCAGTTACTGTGGCTTTGGGGGGCAGTTCCTTTTTTGAATAAACATTTATCTTCAATAAATGGAACAGTCATTCAGAAGATTCATTTCTTGTTTACTCATGCTGTCTTTAACTTAAATTAGTTTGATGATCTGAATTATTTTAATGTGACAAATTAGCAACAACAAAAAAAGAAATTAGGAAGGGGCAAGTTCTTTTTCACAGCACTGTACATGAAAAAGGTATTTGGTGTGCCTACTTTTCTGTTGCCTTGTTACACGATTACACCTTCATTTTATTTTCAACATCTTCAGAATTGAATTTTGTAGACAATAGCAATATGATATTAGCATACACAGTGCCCTAATTATTATTAGAGTTGTATTCATTTTAATAATATCTCAATTCCAGAATGATGAAGGGAAAGAGATCAGACTCTCCAGAACCCAGCTGTCTGTCCATGAAGAGTGACCACTCAAAAGAAGAACCAATTAACTTCAGAGGTGGAGAATGTTCTGTTGATCAGAGGTCAGTATTGTGATGTAGTTTATTAATTTTCCTGCTAGGAAAGAGCATGCACATGTTTGCACTCAACTGCATTTCCATGTGTGTAGATACTGAGCTTTATTTGTAAAGTCTACTTCGAGGGTTTCTGAAAACCAAACAAACGAAAACTGATGAGAGCATAGAATAGCGTAAACTAGGGCAGAACGTAAACAGCACGTGGGAAACAAAAGATAGAGACTTAACTTAGCTCGTAGTTCGAAGATTCCAGGCAACGGGTGTAGTGAAGGAGTTAAAACGAGGGTCTTTTATGCTCCTCAGGACGGCTTGATAAGCAATCAAAGATGGGTGCGCCCGATTTGCAAGGCCCTGTGGGTGATAGAGTCTGGTTGATAAGTTCACCCTGTGGGATCTGGTGACCCCTGGCAGCCGTAGACGAAACACTTCAATATGTCTTGTGCAAATAATTTGCTGCTACTTTTTTTTTTTTTTTGGGGATTTTTCTCCCTAATTTAGTCGTCTCCAATTCCCACCCATCATTGCTTCCCCCCATGTCACACGACGAACTGCCAGTCAGGGAGGGCGAAGCCATTGTGTGCTTCCTCCAAAACGTGACACAAGCCGCGGCCTTTTTCCGAATGCTGCTCATGTAATTTTCGGGAGCGGTGTATTCATTTTAATAATATCTCAATTCCAGGATGATGAAGAGAACGAGATCAGACTCTCCAGGACCCAGCTGTCTGTCCATGAAGAGTGACCACTCAAAAGAAGAACCAATTAACTTCAGAGGTGGAGAATGTTCTGTTGATCAGAGGTCAGTATTGTGATGTGCTTTATTAACCTTTGAGCCAAGAAAGATCATGCACACATTTGCTAGGCATATCACTCTCTAACTCTTTTCCCACAGAGATTTTGTTTTGACTTTGGTTGTTTAATTATTTCTCTGGCTTACTTAATTTGTGGTTGATTATGATAAGAACTTTTATGAGCAACTCTAATGTAAAGTTTATTTGTATACAATCTTAATTATATTAGCACAAATTTTGATGTGTTGATAATTCTCTGAATTTCTGGCTTTACATGTGCCAGTATTTTAAACTTATGTAAGGAAAGGCATCACATTCATCAGAACCCAACTATGTGTCAATGAAAAGCGACTGTTGTGCAGTAATGACTATATTACATGATGTGTTTTATTTGTTTACAGGCCTCAAAACATGAACTCAAACCTTCTTAGCAGAAATGAGATCATATTCAAGGTGTGTGTCCTTTTACCATGTGTTACTTGTCAGAGCAGGTTGCTGATCTTTATTTAATATAATAGTAAATTACATTTTTATCTATCTTATCTCACTTTTTAACATTATAATAATGAGATAACTTACTATGTGTTTCTAAACAGGAGCTGGAACAGAAAGTCAGCACTGAGAGGGAGGTGGAGGATGACGAGGACATTGTCAGAGATGGACCTTTGAAGATCAGACTGCATGACCTGAAGAACATGAACCACTCAGATCTCAACAGCACACTGCACACCAGTAAGAATTCTGGGCCATTAATTTAGCACTGGACAATGCTGTGGTTTTGGCAGTTGACCAAAGTATCAGTGGTAGATTCCAACTACCACAATGGCGGTTAAGTTTTAAGGTGGTTGGGTATTGCTTTAAGCTTTAAGATAGACAAAAATAAATTGTGTAGATATGTTTTATTTTGGTCATTTTGTGTAGTCCTACATGATCCTAAGCAACAAACCACCTTTCTCTGACGCAACTTAACTTCTCTTTTCTGAGATTCTGAAATACATTGAAAGCAGTGAATCTTTACTTACAGGACAGAGATGTAAATAAATGAGAATTATGTTGTGTTGTTGATTAGGGCTACTTCACTATGCGAGAATTCAGTAAGTGTCTCCGCTGCTGTTCACCACGGAGCACATGCACATGTGTAGTTCATATAACTTTATTTACATTTTATAATTAGTTTATTTACAGGTAAGAACTCATTATATTATGTCCATGTTATTTGGAAAATTAACTTTTTTTTAAAGGCTCAATATAAAATAATGCAATAAGTAATACTAATCTAATCAATCTAATCAATGGATCTTGATGTTCAGTAGTGTGTGGCTTCAGCTTGGTTGGAAAAAAAAACCTGCACCAGCCCTTCATGGATAAGATTGGACATCACTGATCTAGGTAGTTAATCAGTTGCTTGTTTACAAGTTTTTCAAACACTTTTGACAGACAAAGCAAAATAGACATAGTCTATAACAACTGGGATCTGTCTGATCTCCTCCTATAAAAAGAGGAGGTTCTCGAGCTGCCTTCCACGCATGTGGAAATTCAGCTGTTTAAAGAGAATTAAAAAGGTCGGCAAATGGAGCAGAAATTATGGGAGCTGCCAAATTAAAAGAGAAAAGGTTACCCGTCTGTACCTTATCAGTGACAACAAGGTCATCTACAGTAAGTGCAGGGGGAAGCTGAGCAGAGGATTTGTTTTCAAGTTTGCGAATTGTTTTCCAAAACCTTTTTGAGTCAGAGCCACAAAAAGAAAGCTGCTCCTTAAAATACTCAGCTTTAGCCTTTTGAACAGCTTTGGCCTTATTTCTAATTTGTGTAAAAACTAAATAATGATTGGGAGCTTTAGATCTTTGTGCTTTACGCCAAGCAGCATTTTTTTTGCTGTAAAAGTACTGACAGTTCACGATCAAACAAAGGGCTGATATGGGTTTTAATCCTTGTTTTCTTAAAAGGAGCATGCTTGTTAACAACAGCACCAAATTCATCATAAAACAGTTTCCATGCATCATTTACAGTCAGCAACAAGTCATCAGCATGAATCTAGACCATATTATATTTGACAAATCATTTAAAAAAGCTTGACGATCAAAATGTTTAAAATTTCTTTTATAGCTGAACCTTTTTAACCGGACAAATTTTTCGAACACAAGCAGTAAAGCAGTGATCGCTAATATCACTATAGAACACACCAGACTGATACTTATAAGGGGAATTTGTAAGGATAATATGAATCAGTGTAGCCTTTTGAATGTATTTGGGATCATACCTAGTAGGAAGAGATATGAACTGACTGAGATTTAAAGAATCAAAATGCAGCAAAACTTTGTCAGGTGGTTTAATTTTTGCAAATGTATTAAAAAGGAAAAATAATATTTTGTGGAGAACATGGACATAAGTATTCACACCCTTGGCTATGGCACTTGATAGTTAATTCTGGGGGCCTCCCATTTCTCTTGATCATCTTGGAGATGTTTCTACTCGTTCATTGGAGTCCTCCTGTGGTAAATTCAGTTGATTGAACATTATTTGGAAAGATGCACCCCTGTCTAGGAGGAGGAAAGAACTGCCTGTAGAGCTCAGAGAAAGGATTATGTGGAGGTACAGATCAGGAGAAGGCTTAAAAAAATTCTGCTGAAGTGAAAGTTCCCAAGAGCACAGTGGTCTCCCAAATTCTTAAATGGAAGATGTTTGGAACAACCAAGAAAAGGTCCTTGGTAAGATAGGTGAGAAAACCCAATGGGCTGAGTTTCAAAGATCCTGTGTGCAAATGGGAGAAGCTTCCAGAAGGTCAAGATTCTCTGGTCTAATGAAACCAAGATTGAACTTTTTGGCCTCAATTCTAAGCATCATGTCTGAAGGAACCCAGGCACTGCTCATCACCTGCATAATACCATTCCTACAGTGAAGCATGGTGGAGGAAGCATCATGCTGTGGGGGTGCTTTTCAGTGGCTGGGACAGGGAGACTGGTCAAGGTTGAGGGAAAGCCGAATGGAGCCAATTACAGAGATATTCTTAGTGAAAACCTGATCCAGAGTTCTCGGGACCTTAGACTGGGCCAACGGTTCACCTTCCAACAAGACAATGACCCTAAGCACACAGCCAAGACAACACAGGAGTGGCTTAGGTACAACTCTGTGAATGTCCTTGAGTGGCCCAGCCAGAGCCCTGACTTGAACCCAATCTAATGTCTCTATCCAAGGTGAGAGAGCTTGAGATGATCTACAGAGAAGAATGGCAGAAAATCTCCAAATCGATGTGTGCAAACATTGTGGCATCAAACACAAGAAGACTGGAGGCTGTAATCACTGCCAAAGGTGCATCAGCTAAGTACAGAGTAAAGGGTCTAAATACTTATGTCAATGCAATATTTTTATTTTTCCTTTTCAATAAATTTTCTAAATGTTCTAACATTCTGTTTTCACTTTGTTATTATGGGGTATTAGGAGCAGAATAATGGGAAAACTTTTTTAATTTAGCACAAGGCTGCAATGTAACAAAAGAAGATTTTCTGAATGCAGTGTATGGCCATGCCAGAATTCTTTACCCCACTTTAAGGCACAAATTATTTGGATTGATCAATCCTATCATGATGGGGCATGATAGCACCATACTTATTACACACAATTCTCACAAGTCTATTCCAAACTTACACCTTATCACTAATTTCTGGATTCTGATTGCTCACAAAATGTTGATCAGTTTTCTCTCCCACAATTCTGACTGTAGTACAGCTGCAAATGCTATCGACTGAAATGCTTGCTGATGCTGTTGTAGGAAAACAATCAACTTCAGAGTGGTGCTTTGAGCTTAACTGTATTTTAGTGTTTGTTCCTTTGTTATAATTTTAAAATATTTGATTTCTTTGTTTATTAGAGCTGGATCTGGTCTCTGAAATTCAGCAAATGCTCAAATCTAACCTGGAAGAAAAATGTAAAAGGATTAATGAAGGAATCTCCCAGCCTGGAAGCTCAGCACTTCTGAATGAGATCTACACAGAGCTCTACATCACAGAGGGTTGGAGTGGAGACGTCAGTAATGAACATGAGGTGAGACAGATTGAGACAGTGTCCAGGAGACCAGCAGCACAGGAGACACCCATCAAATGTAACGACCTCTTTAAAGACACGTCCATCAGAAGTGTGCTGACTAAAGGAGTTGCTGGAATTGGAAAAACGGTCTCTGTGCAGAAGTTCATTCTGGACTGGGCTGAAGGAAAAGCAAATCAGGACGTCACCTTCATGTTTCCACTTCCCTTTAGAGAGCTGAATCTGATGAAGCAGGAACATCTCAGTCTGATGAAGCTTCTGCATCACTTTTTCCCAAAAATAAGAAACCTAGAATTAATAGACTGTGACTCCTACAAAGTGGTGCTGATCTTTGATGGTCTGGATGAGTGTCGACTTCCTCTAAATTTCCAGAAGAATGAGAGATTGTGTGATGTGACAGAGTCAACCTCAGTGGATGTGCTCCTGACAAACCTCATCAAGGGGAATCTGCTTCCCTCTGCTCTCCTCTGGATAACCTCTCGACCAGGAGCAGCCAATCAGATCCCTCCTGAGTGTGTAGACCTGGTAACAGAGGTACGAGGGTTCAGTGATCCTCAGAAAGAGGAGTACTTCAGGAAGAGGATCAGTGATCAGAGCCTGGCCAATAAAATCATCTCACACGTGAAGTCTTCCAGAAGCCTCTACATCATGTGCCACATCCCAGTCTTCTGCTGGATCTCAGCCTCTGTTCTAGAGAGAATGTTGGGTGAAGCAGAGAGTGGAGAGATCCCCAAGACTCTGACTCAAATGTTCACACACTTCCTGATCTTTCAGATCAAACACAAGGACCAAAAGTACCATCAGAAATGTGACCCTGATCCTCAGCAGACCAGAGAGAGTATCCTGGCACTGGGAAAACTGGCGTTCCAACAGCTGGAGAAAGGAAACCTGATCTTCTATGAGGAAGACCTGAGAGAGTGTGGCATTGATGTGAAAGAAGCAACAGTGTACTCAGGAGTCTGTACCCAGATCTTCAGAGTGGAGTTTGGGCTTCACCTGGGGAAGGTGTTCAGCTTTGTACATCTGAGTGTTCAGGAGTTTCTGGCTGCTTTGTATGCATTTCTCTCATACATCAGCAGAAATGTAACAGAACAACAAACCACTGATCTGTCTGATCTTTTCACCAAGGCTAATAGCTCTTTTCTAAAAAGTGCAGTGGACAAGGCCTTACAGAGTGAGAATGGCCACCTGGACCTGTTCCTCCGCTTCCTTCTGGGTCTCTCACTTGAGTCCAGTCAGACTCTCCTACGAGGCTTAATGCCACAGACAGGAAGCAGCTCTCACAGGAAACAGGAAACAGTGGAGTACATCAAGGAGAAGATCAGGGAGAATCCATCTCCAGAGAAATCCATCAATCTGTTCCACTGTCTGAATGAACTGAATGATCAGTCTCTAGAGCAGGAAGTACAAACTTACCTGAACACAGGAGGTTACAGTTGTCTCCATGGTGCCAGACTCGCTCCTCTTCAGTGGTCAGCTCTGGTGTTTGTGTTACTGACCTCAGAACAGCGGCTGGATGCATTTGAACTGAGCAAATATGATCCATCAGAGGAATGTTTTTTGAGACTGCTGCCAGTGGTCAAAGCCTCCAGAAAAGCTGAGTGAGTATTTTCATCCATAAATATATTCATTTATTATGGAGCCCCTGCGTCGTCACGCCATATTATTTTGTGGGGATGCACAGTGCGTAGTGAGGTGGGGAACATGTCAGTTTGCCAGTTTTGCTGCTACATGATTGATCTCAGAGACCCACTGCCGCAATGGTAGGGAAGGAGTTTGTGTTATGTGGATCTGTCACCTTATTTGTCCCTGTCACTCATTAAACTGATGTAAAATAAAAAATATAGCAACCCAAAAAGAGCTACAACTTCTCCATTATTCCTTTCAATCTTTAGTAACGTTTAGTTATAAGCTCAGAAGTCCTAAAACTGAACATGAGACATCAGAGCTCTGTGCACGAGAAGAGACAACCAAAAAATATTTTACAAAGTTCAAATACACCACCATAGTTCATAGACGTTTCATCACATTTATTTCAGAAGTGACGACAGGATACCCCACAACCCCAGTGCTGTCCACGGTTGATGACATTACAGGGCATTCCAAATAGAGCTGTTTTAGTGGCCGAGTTCCCTGTGAAGAGCCCTTGGGATTCTGTACCCTGTGCCGTGTTTAGGGAGCAGGGATACAGCTTAGGGACATGATCAGAATGCGATCAGAATGCAGCCCTTATGAAGCCATGTCCACTACTTACCTATCCGGTTCCCATGCATTCATAAGTCGTGGACATTTTCTTGACAGCAGCATACAGTATATCTCTCCAAAGTACTAATATAAAAATCTGACGTCTGTTGCTTCCCAAAAGCAAGCTGAAACATGGATTCTTCTGACCACAGAACATGCTTCCACTGTCTTTTGGTCAATCCCAGATGACTTCAGGCCCAGAGAACACTCCCAAGCCCATGTGGCTATGTCCATCACAGTTGCATGATGGTTTCTGAAACAATACGGCCTGAGGGCTCGATGGTCACAGATATTCAGCAGCAGTTTCCACCCTTGGCCTTTACACACTGAGATTTCCCCTGACTCCCTGAATCTATTCATGATACTATGAACTTATGAAAGACATCAACTGACCATTAGACTGGTAGCCACCAGATCCTCCCTTCTGTGAGCTTTAGTGTCCAAAAAAGAGTCTGCAGAAGTTGATTATTTTAGCTGGAGCTAGGTTTCTGGGAAAAGTGTGCTTTTTGAACATTCCATTCCAGATTTATCCCCAATATGTTTGCTGTTATAATGAGCTCCAGTCTTCTGGAAAGAGTTTCCACTAGAGTTTGGGGCATGACTGTGGGGATTTGTTTTCACTGAGCTACAAGAGCGTTAGTGAGATCAGGCCCTGATGTTGGGATGATGAGGAGGCTACAGTTCCACTCCAACCTTCACACACCATGGGTGCATTCCAGCCGATGGTTAGTGCATGGCGAAGTAGATGTCAAAGGGTACGTCACCATATTAAGTGAGATTCAGCAAATGTGTTCACTTCCAAGGGAACAGCACAGGGTGTAGGGAGCTAGGGTACATATCACTTCACCGAAAGTTCTGTTGTGCTGCTGTTACATGATTGGCTAATTAGATTTTACCTCAAAACTGGCCCGCAATGTAAGGGAAGGATTTTTAAATTATATATCCTAGGTGCTATGGTGTTCCAACTAAGGGGTTGCTAGGTATTCTCAACATCGGCAGTGTATCTGAATTCACGTGGGTTTAAATAATACAGCAAGCAGGGACGCTGGACCTTCCAGAACATCCTTGAACATCCTGCCATTCACTTCAGTCGGAACTAAATGTTATCTGAGAGATTTTGGAGTGCAGAAAAGTGTCACTGATCATGTAACTGATCATGTGCTGATGTGGTGTCCTGTACTCTCATTCACATACTCACCAATCTGTTACATGGCAAAGCTTAGCTGTGTTATCATTTCTTTTCAGGCTGTGGAGGTGTAATCTTTCACATAAAAGCTGGACAGCCCTCTCCTCAGTTCTCTTCTCAAACTCCTCCAGTCTGAGACAGCTGAACCTGAGTTACAATAAACTGCAGGATTCAGGAGTGAAGCTGCTTTCGGCTGCACTGGAGAATCCACACTGTACACTGGAGATACTGAGGTACAATCACAGACTGCTTTCACTCTGCATGCCTACAGAGAACACAACGCGAACACGACTCGTAGAGTACAAAAAAGTGTTGTTTTGAGGCATTGTACTCACCCAGGTTGTAAAAGCAGATGATGCAAGGTGTTTAGCACTCACAAACAGGTTTTTGCTAAGAGTGGGCAATATAATATCGTTCACAATAATATCTGTATATTTAAAAATTTTATAGGATTTTTGCAATATTGCAAGCAAGCATGCATGATGCTCAAGCACATAACAGTCAAAAAAATGACAGACAAAGCAGAAAGTACTACCAAAGTTAGCAATGAGAATGAATTAGTTCCTAAAAAGGAAGTTTTTCACATACAGAAGGCCAGACTCCAAACAAACAACTTTAATTTGCAATTCTTAAAGTGCAAAAATACTGACCACTGACACCACGTTTATTTCACCAGCACCACGTGAGTACGAGGAATGTCAGTCATTGACCTTGTCCGATGTGAGGCCAAAACTTTGCCAGTTAACGAGCAAACTAAACCAAACATAGTCACTCAGGCAACCATAGCTGGAGCATTCTCAATTGGCACAAAAAAAGCAAGCGGTGTAATGAAATTACTGAAGCAATCACATTTTGGTTAGCTAAGGACATGATGCCTATCCAAACGATGGAAAAGGAAGGATTTGTTAGGAAGCTGGCCCCAAGGTACCACAACCCTGGAAGGAAATATTTTATGCAAGTGACTTTGCCACAACTGTATGACAATTGCTGTGCCAAGTTACATTTGTGCTACATTTTTGTCGGTAGCACACTACACGTCAACTACTGAATTGTGGTTGAGCAGAACCACTGAGCCTTATTTAAACTTGACTATACACTACATTGCTAGCAGCTGGAAACTCTGCAGTTCCTGCCTACAGACAAGCCTTCTTCCAGAAGACCACATGGGAAAAAACATTGCAAAAGGTTTAAACGAATTTCTCATCTTAAAGAAGAGAAATAGGTCTGTGTGACAGACAGTGGAGCAAAGTTGTCAAAGCTGTCATGCTGAATGCTTGCATCAGACTGCCTTGCTTTGGCCACAGTCTTCATATTGCCATTGTTGAGTTCCCAATTTAATCTGAAATATAAATATCTATGATGTGTGCCGGTCTGCGAACATTCTGAATTTCTCGAAAATAGCCAAGTGGGCAGCAGCAGACAAGGCTGGCAGCTTCATTGGCCAGGCAGCAGGGAACTACGGGAGTGGAGATAACATGGGACAACGACAGTGCAGACCACACTCACCGCCACGTTGAGAGGGCAGGTGCAATCCAGATCCCTTGCTACAAAGGCAAAAGCGTGTGGGAGCTTTACCACTCACAGCTGAGCATCATTGGCAGCTTCTGCAACTGGACGCCAGTTGCATTGCAACTATGCCTGGCTTTGGAGGGAAAAGCTCTGCAGGCTCTAGTGGATCTACCAGTGAGCAGCACGTTAATTTAGCTGCATTGGTGGTGGCTCCCAAGTAGGTGTTTTGGATGTACACCTGGGGTTATGGAGGCGAAGCAGCATCTGTTACACTGCCTGCATTTTTGTGGAGAGCTGCTGAGTATGCTGACTGTTGAAATCAGTATGTTGCTGAGGCAGGCATATCCAGTGTTTGTGGAAACAACTTGCACGGAGTTATCGCTGGACCACTTAGTGAACACTCCTGACTCTACTCTCTTCATGTTTGATACTAAAGCCGAGGCAGCATTAGAGACCCAGCGCTGTGTAGCAGTGTGTTACAAGGTTGGGAAAAAAAGTTTATTCAGACAAAACTTTCAGAAAGAAATGTTAGTGTTTATCACTTACTTTTACATTTAAGGCATTTAGCAGACGACCTTACAAAGGCTTACAAAAAGTGCTTTGAGGTCACCATCAACAAATATATTCTGTTACTAGCTCAGATGTCTATTAAGAGTACAATCAGGTATGAAAAAAGTATATTTTTTTAATGAAAAGGAGACCTAGTTCAGGAATCGTTGGAAAAGAAAAGTTTTAAGACGTGGTTTGAAGATGGACAGAGACTGGGCTGTTCTGACACTCAGAGGAAGGTCATTCCACCACCTCTGTGCCAGAACGGAGAAGAGTCGTGAGGAGTGTTTACCCTTGGTAGATGGTGGAACCAGTCGGACGGTGCTGGAGGACAGAAGGATGTGAGGTGTGGTGTGAGGGGTGATGAGTGCTTTGAGGTACTGTATGTGGGTGCAGGTTCAGGTTTTGCCTTGTAGGCGAGGGTCAGGGTTTTGAACTGGATGCAGGCGGCTATTGGAAGCCAGTGGAGGGAGCGCAGTAAGGGGTTTTTAGGTTATTATATTTTTATAAATATTTTGGATGTGTCCAAAAGGCAACCTGATGTTAATTTAGGCTTGACAGGGAACTTTAACTATTGGATTTAAAAGCAAAAAAGCACAACATTTTGTTAAGTGATTCAAAGGGTTGTGGGGTTACTTTTTACGTTCTTATGGCTGCTATTACTGTCACCACAACATTGAGACATCTCCTAAAACGTAGATAAACCTTACTGATTAAAAAGAGAACTGTGTAGAGTTCACCTTTTACTGAAGACCGTGTAGCACTGACTCATAAAGCATCTGATGATAGTGGTTTGTGTGTCTTTTTCTCTGGTGGCAGCATTTCATTCCTCTCAGTAGACAACAGTGTCAGCTCAACTGATTGTTCTATGGATTCATAATAATAAAATAATAATCATAATTTTAAGCTCATCAAAACCAAAAGAAACAGCAAACTATAGTCTTTTGACAGCAACTCACTCACAATACATACCATTACATGAAGATGTTTGTGTCAGTTTGCGTCCTCAAAGCTCCCCTGTTCTTGATCACTCACCAGAAGTCTTTCTGTGGTCAAACAAAGTACAGCTTAACAAAGTTTAAGTATTAGTCATACAAATTACGACTTAATGATTTGATTAGGGGCGGCACGGTGGTGCAGTGGTTAGCACCGTCGCCTCACAGCTAGAAGGACCCGGGTTCGATCCCCGGTTGGGGCGACCTGGGAAATTTCTGTGTGGAGTTTGCATGTTCTCCGCGTGGGTTTCCTCCGGGTACTCCGTTTTCCTCCCACAGTCCAAAGACATGCAGGTAGGTGAAATGGTGATGGGAAATTGGCCCTTAGTGTGTGAATGTGTGT
>JANCOA010000039.1:1318486-1328908 GCA_024363135.1 Leptodoras oyakawai
ACAGGTGTTTCAGTTTCATTGTCTAACCCCTGTATTGCATCCATCCAGTCCTAAGAAGGCACCAAGAACAAGGAGGCTTTCACCTGCGGATAAAGGAGCTGTGGTATTATCCCGATTGTTCCCGGGTGTAGTTCAGGATGTCGGTGGTCCAGTTTGATACACGGCTACCCGTACTGGAACCGCACATGAAGACCAAGAGATTCCACCAAATCCATCCATTTGATCCTGTGAATTAATCGAATGAATGAATTCAGGAAGACGCCGTTTTGCATATGCGGAGACTCTGAGTAGTCAGAAGGCTTTTTTGGAAGAGGCTTTTGTGGCATCTAGTACACTGCTGACTAACCCTCCTGGACATTCTGGGACATCGAGTGCGCCGACATCCCGCTACTTCTACATCGGGTTTCTCATTAATATACACTAATTAAATTAAATAGGGTTGGTGAAAAAGTAAAGATCTTGCTCTTTTGTTCTTCAGAGCTAAAATCTGCACCATCGGACCATTAGTTCACATCGAATCACACCGAATATTTCGTTTAAGGCTTAAGGCTGTTGAAGTCCTGAGATTTAAACTCACAGCCTTATATTTGCTAAGACTGGCCTTAAAGCTATAGCAGAGTGACATTTTCAAAGCCCTTCATTCAGAGCACGACTGTAATCGCACACACTCGGTAAAGGCCATGTTGTGTGTATGCTGCTGTTATTATAGCATGCTGAGAGCTGCACTTGTATTGCAGGAACAAATGGTGCTATTGTGTGTGTGTGTGTGTGTGACAGGGCACCCCGGCAGACGTGCTGTATAAGGGTACCATTACTCGTCTTATTGCCGAGGACAGCCCTAGCAGGGACAGATCCCGAGACGAAAACCAAGCAAAGGTTCTGTACGAGGGCATCAGCGGACACATCCTCTCCTATGACCGTAAGTTCCATCTCTCACGCAGACGTTCTTGCCATCGCACTTTGGACACCGACTCATCCATTCCTGCCGTCTGTAGGCACTCCGAACCCAAAGGAGGAAGGCAGGGGAGAGGTGTTGGGGCTGAAACGCCCTTACGACGTCATGGAAGGGGGAGGCATCTCTCGAGTGCTGCCGTTACGGGAGACTCTGTCCACTGCAGAGGGTGGGTGTGCTTGACCAATAAACCTTTGTGCCTTTGTTTCTTTCTGCATTCATTTTTAAATATCTTTATTTCACCCACCCCTCCGTTGTAGGTTTGATGGGTCGTGCAATGCCTCAGGAGAGAGAGAGTCCTCGTCCTCATCATATCCGCGGCTCTATCTCACAGGGTGACTAGTCATTCATTAATAAAGTGTAAATTGTAAACGTTAGGAAAAACAATGCATGCGGTCTTATAGGAAAAACTGTCAGGGCTACTCACCAGAGAGGCAGATTTCTAATGTGTTGTAAATAAATCAGCATTTTTTACATTTTATTTATTTATTTATTTATTTTTGGCTAAAAAGACACTAGTTGGTTAGTTGGAACGTTTAGGTGCCTGCTAACTCTGTATCTATATGTCTGTTTCTCTCTCTCTCTCTCTCTCTCTCTCTCTCTCTCTCAGGTATCCCACGTCATGTAGAATCCCAGGAAGAGTATTCACGCCGAGAGCCGAAGCAGCTGAAGCGCGAGAGCTCCCCATCTCCCCGCGGCCCAGATTCTATTAAAGGCCGTCCCCATGACGGCATAGTGCCCACGGTTAAAGAGGGCGGACGCTCTATTCACCTCATCCCACCGGAGGGTGTGCTGATGAGCAAAGCACCGAAAGAGGGCTCCATCACACAGGTAACTAGTTTAAAGGTACAGTATGTACAGTAATAACCATGAGGATCTGTACTGGATTGGTTTTGGTCTTGGGTTCTTTCTCAAGTTTTGCGTATTGGGTGGATGATTCGTTTACAGGGGACGCCTCTGAAACTGGAGCCTGCAGGTTCGTCTAAACGGCACGACGTGCGCTCCATCATATCCAGCTCCGCTCGGCCGTACTCGGGTCTCCCGCCTCATTTGGAGAGGGGCCACTATGACGAGCCGGGCCCTAAATCTCGGCCCAGCGCCGTGGTCAGCACCTCCAGCTCCCTGGCGCTGGGGGCAGAACAGGCAGGCAAGAGCCACCACAGCCCTGTGGGCTACGACGAGCACAAGAGAGCAGCATACGCGGCACCTTCACACAGAGGATCTCCTCTGACCAGCAGAGACACGCCACAGCGCCCACATGAAGGTACACGGCATCCAAATGCTTGTGTATATGTCCTAACGATCCGTTATCCCCTTTGTAGTGAGATTTCGTAATGAATTACTGTCCCGCGCTCTCAGGCTCTGCGAAGGTCCCTCAGCAGGAGCGCAAGTCCACTCCAACTCCCCGGGAAATGAGCGCCACCAAGTCTCCGCTGCCTGTAGTGGGGGATCCCACGGCTTCTCTGGCCTCCTACGAGAGGCTGCTGCAGGGTCTGGGAGCCGATATGTACCGAGGGCAGATCCCACTACCGTTCGACCCTGCCGCCCTGCCGCGGGGCATCCCTATAGATCCAGGTCAGAGATTTTAGCATTGACGTTCTCCACACAAGGTATTATAAAGCGGTTAGTTATAAAACAGTGCGTTTTATGTTTGTATCATCCTCAGCTGCTTATTACCTGCCTCGACACCTGGCTCCTGCCCCTGGTTACCCTCACCCTTATCCCCCTTATCTCATCCGGGGCTTCCCCGATACGGCGGCCCTCGAGAACAGACACACACTCTTTACCGACTACATCACCTCACAGCAGATGCACCAATGGCCTGCAGCAGCTATGACACAGAGATCCGACCTCCTGAGAGGGCCCCGAGACCCACCGCTCACTTTATCGTACTCTCCTACAACACGAGGTACACACACACACACACACACACACAAACACTTCTCACCTATACTTTCCACAACTTCAAGAGTAACTCTAAATGGATAAAAAGTGTGACATGTCATTTGTGTCATCATCTCATGTCCTTCAGGAAATTCTGCATCACCAATGGACCGCATCAACTACCTCCCCGGAACACAAGCCAGTTTCACCAGCCGAGAATACACAAACTCACAGATATCTCCAGTTACACTCACACACACACACACACACACACACACACACACACACACACACACACACACACACACACGGCATCAGTTCAGTGTAACACACAGGGCATTGCAGGTGCTGTAATAAATCTTTGTTCTTTTGTCCAATTGTCCAGTTGGAAACTCGCACATGAGCAAACTCCAGGGCACGCCGACGTCGTCCGAGAGAGAGCGTGAGAGAGAGCGTGAACGCGAAAGAGAGCGGGAGAGAGACCGGGAGAGAGAGCGAGACCGAGAGAGAGAGCGGGAGAGAGAAAGAGAACGAGAGCGGGATAGAGAGAGGGAGAGGGAGCGAGAGAGGGAGAGAGAGCGGGATCGGGACAGGGAGAGGGAGCGGGAGCGGGAGAAGTCTCTCAGCCATGGCAACGTGGAGCACGCACCCATCTGGAGACCAGGTACAACGACTCACGCTTGTTAAAATGTATGAATATGCTATAACTTCAGTGCTTGTTCATAATATCAAATATCAGCATGTAGTTTGTTCATGTACATATTCAGATTGTACATATCTTTGGCATCTGTATGTAATTGTCCTCCTGACTCTTCCTGTGTCTGTAGGAGCAGCAGAACAGATCGGGAGCAGCAGCTCTAGCTCGCGTCCTCCTTCCCTGCCTTACAGCCACCAGGTGTCGCCGATGAGCCCTCGGCCCCAGGAGAGCCTCCAGCACAGACCCACTGTTCTGCACAACGCCAGCTCGAAAAACCTGCAGAATGCAGAGCACAGCAGCCCGTCTGTACTGAGGTCAGACACACAGGCAGTCACAGATTTAACCGAGTATCTGTATAAGCACATCCATCCATCTGTTTTTATATATTAAGCTCTCTCTCTACACCATGAGTCAATTATGCAAAAACTAACGTACACAATTTAGTCTTACAGTCTTGGTCTCACCCTCCTGTCCAGGGCTGTGCCACAGAGTGCTTCACGGTACCCAAACTACAGTGGACACCTCCAGAGAGTCAGTGAGGCCTATCCAGACTCAAGCGGGGTCAAGGAACTGAGCCGGGAGCCGAGTAAGGCCCAGAGTCGCGGAGTTCTGCCCAAGCAACCGGAGCCCAAGTCTGAGTCCAAGATATCCAGCCCGAGCGGGGGCGGCATTTACCCTTCAACCTTCATCCAGGCCCCCGGCGGCCACATGGGGCTTACGGCTGGCCGCGGCCTTCCCATAATGCCTACTGAGAGTGGCATCATGAACAGGGATAAGACTCAGAACAAGGACCATGAGCTCCGTGCACTCGGTGAGACCTTACAGCAGATATTTACTGTCTTCATGTTTGAAGATTCTCAGCTCTTGAGGGGAATTCTCATGCAACTCTCATTCAACTCTTATGCAATTCTCATTCAACTCTCATGCAACTCTCATGTAACTCTCATTCAACTCTCGTGCAATTCTCATTCAACTCTTATGCAACTATCATGCAATTCTCATGCAACTCTCATGTAACTCTCATGTATCTCTCATGTAACTCTCATTCAACTCTCGTGCAATTCTCATTCAACTCTTATGCAACTATCATGCAATTCTCATGCAACTCTCATGTAACTCTCATGTATCTCTCATGTAACTCTCATTCAACTCTCGTGCAATTCTCATGCAACTCTCATGCAACTCTCATGCAACTCTCATGCAATTCTCATTCAACTCTCACTCAACTCTCATGCAATTCTCATTCAACTCTCATGCAACTCTCATTCAACTCTCACTCAACTCTCATGCAATTCTCATTCAACTCTCATGCAATTCTCATTCAATTCTCGAGCAACTCTCATGTAACTCTCATTCAATTCTCGAGCAACTCTCATTCAACTCTCATTCAATTCTCATTCAACTCTCATTCAATTCTCATGCAACTCTCATTCAACTCTCATTCAATTCTCATGCAACTCTCATGCAATTCTCGTGCAATTCTCGTGCAATTCTGGATTCAAAACCGAGAGGAGAAAACAGTGCTGTGGGGTCGGGCATGAAAAGATAAGACAGTTCTGAGAGAATCGTGTGTACACACACACACACACCCACACACACACACACAAAGAGGCACGTTATGCACTGTTGCATTTCATACTGATATTTAAAATCAGTAATAAATGGTGCTGAATTTGATATTGTACATTACATTTATACATTGTACATGTACATTTTTTAACTCAGCGAGGGTGTCTGATGTCAAGCATGTGAAATTAGGTTTACCCATATATTATCAGGTTGGTGAGTAGTGTCAGATGATTTCGTACTAACCTCTAGACGCGTTTTGTTTTTCTCTCCACCGCAGCTCAGCAGAAGGCTCTGGAGCAGCACAACGTGTTTTATATTCCAGAGGAGAGACTGTCTCCGAGCCAGCAGCCCCCGTCCCCTGCCCTTAAAAGCTCCCAGAGAGTGGTGACCCTCGCCCAGCACATCAGCGTAAGCCGTTTCTACACGTGGCACGTGCGCTGTTCTGAAGCCAAGCAGACTTTCTGTGATGTCTAACGAATCTGGCTTCCTTTTTTCCCGTTTCAGGAGGTGATTAAGAAAGATTACATGCGTCAGTCACAGCAAGGCCAGGTAGGAGGCCAGCACGTGTTTGGCTACCACAGTTCACCTGTGCTGGACCTCACTCGACCCCCAAGTGCCCCTCAGACGCCCTCGGAGCCGGGCGTCAGCAGCCGCTTTACCCCCGAGGGCTCCAACAGCGACAGAGACCGGCTGAGAGACAGGTAAGGATGTGTGTACGTCTGTGAGTGACAAAACTAATAATAATTATACGGTACAGTGCAGCTCAATGATGACTTATAACCCTGTTACTTATATGATTGTGAACATAGCTCATGCTTTTTATGTATGTATGTGCGCAGGTCTCCTCCTCAGAGTAAAGTATCCCCAGTGAGTCTTTCCGCCGAGTGCATCGAGCCAGTCTCTCCACCAGGGGGCGTGTCCGAGCCGGAATCCCAGTCAGCAGCGTGTCCCAGCGAACAAGCCGAGCAAGGGTATAGACATCAACACAGACATTAACGCACTGAAGTGAATACATCCTCCTCTACTCTACGTTAAATGGTTTACCCCTCCTCCTCCTCCGCTCTTTCTGTCTCTGTCAGGATGGGATCTCGTTCCCCTTCCAGCAGTTCCCAGCCCCCTGCTTTCTTCAGCAAACTCACAGAGAACAACTCGGCTATCGTCAAGAGCAAGAAGGAGATGATAAAGAAGATGGTCGTGGGCAACGAGAACGACTTTAGTACGTTTGTACCACAACAACCACACAGGGGTTAATATATAAGACTTCGTTTTCATCCTTTCTGCCATTTTCTTTTTCTCTTCCAGACTCGGGACAGCCTGGGACAGAGATCTTCAACATGCCTGCCTCTGCTAGTGGAGGTAACCTTTAATATAGCTACTACTGATATATAGGTGTACTCTCCTACCACACGACTGGTCAGATCTGATTGGTCAGGTGGCGTTTATACCGTATTATTACTCTTGTCCTAATATATTATCGTTTCTATAGCAACGGCTAATCCACAGATGCTGGACACTGATGAACACTGTTGTCATTCATTAATTTAATCCTGATTGAAAATGAGAGCGTCAGGAACGTGTTTTAATACTACGTGTGTTGCGTGTGTCACAGGGCCGGTGAGTATGCGTAGCCAGCCTCCTCCAGACTCCAGCGGGAACACCATCGGCCTGGAGGCCATCATCCGCAAAGCTCTGATGGGAAAATATGACGACCAGGTGGACGAGCGCTCGCCCTCCAACCCTGGAACCCCTGCTGCTGCTGCTGCTGCTGCTGATCCACGCACTGAAGAACCCTACTCACTGCCTGGTATGGAGCCACACACACACACACACACACACACACACACACACACACACACATATTACTCAGTCACAACTTTATTGTTGTTCATTTATTATCGGTTTGTCGGAAAACGTTTTAAGTAGCACGTCTGTGTCTTGCAGGTAAATCAAAGAGCAGCGGGCGCTCCAACGGCCGCAAGACAAAGTCCCCCGGGCCTGGACTGTCGGGAGGAGAGAGACCGTCCTCCGTGTCCTCCGTCCACTCTGAGGGAGACTGCAACCGCCGCACACCTCTCACCAACCGGGTGTGGGAGGACAGGCCGTCGTCTACAGGTAATATCCCTGAGAGACTGTGATGTACACTGAAGTCCCAGAAAAACTGGTACTACGCAAAATACATAACAACTCCACCATTGGTTGCATTTTTCCAGTGCGTATAGCAATAAAGCAATAGACATCTGTAGAAGCTTCTAGAGCTGTTTTGCGCTGTGAAAAGCTATCATGATTTGTCAACGTGGTTTAATAGCTGGGGCTCGCGAGATGTGTCGTAGCATTTCGGAAACAAAGTTTGGATTTTCACGTATTTCAATGGTGTAACCGTGACTACAAGAGTTCCGGCAAAACCTCAAACTTACGACAGCAGCGTAAGGACTGGCGAGAATCGTTTCACGTGATAGACTAACGTGATGGCTTAATTAACATCGGAATTCAATCAGCGTGATTGTCTGTACAATTAACTGCTATACCAGTTTTTCTGGTACTTCAGTGTAGAACAGTTATACCACAAGTGGTGTTTAATTCTCAATTCTGATTCTACAACCGATGTTTTACTGACATTCTAGAATGACTCATTCATGAGGTTGTGTGTGTGTGTGTGTGTGTGTGTGTGTGTGTGTGCAGGCCCCACCCCGTACCCCTGTAACCCCTTCACGATGATGCGTTTGCCCGGCTCGGTGATGTCCGTACCCTCCCCGTCGCCCACCCAGCCTGCTGCAGGACCTCCACAGCCTCAGAGCCGCACCTGGGAAGAGGAACCCAAACCGCTGCTCTGCTCTCAGTACGAGACGCTGTCTGACAGCGAGTGATCACACACACGCGCACACACACACACACACACACACACACATAGTGAAACACACTAGAGAGCACAAACCCATGCAAACTAATATGCATACACTCATATTACTAATGCACTTCTCTTGAGTACCACACACACACACACACACACACACACACACACACACACACACACACACACACACAGATGTCCCCTGCTGAACATGGCTGCTGCAGAAGCATGTACACACATGCACACCAACATCAGTGTGTGCCATTACTCCAGGACTGCTCATATTATAGAGACAAATCACTCTCTCTTTCCTCATCAGACTCCTCTCTCCATCATACCACTCAGGATCCACACACACACACACACACACACACACACACACACCACACGACTTACAGCTATGCATTGCTGTTTTAAACCTGTAATTCGGCCCCAAACACGGAACGGACGATCCGAACGGAACAGCTCTGCCTCTTTAGCGACTTTTCTTTTTCTCTCTCGCGGCTGTACCTTGTTACTGTACCTCGACAGTGAGGCTCGCTCCGAGCTGCTCGTGCGTCTTGCCTGTACTGATCGTCCCGATCCTTTCGAACGCCTTTTTAAACCCACGCCTCTTCCCCGAGTTCCCGTCCCGTCCTCGCTATGTCCTGACTGTTAGCTGCTACGACTGTTTTAAGCTCTGTGTCGGTTTTTTTAAGCACATATCCACATGTCGAACCACTCCACGAAGCAGACGATTGAGCTATACGTAGTCGGATATTAATCAGGTGGATGCGTGCTGCCTTTATACGTTAGCTACATAAACGTGAACGTTCCTTGGCTTTCGGTTTTGGCCGGTGCGTTGCTTTTACAGACTCGCGGATTCACTACTTGGGCTTCTGAGGCACATTTCGGGGTACAGAGGACCTGTGGTGTGTGTGTGTGTGTGTGTGAGGGTGGGGGTGTGTTTCACTCTTTTCCATGAGCGTTAGTTTACAAGGTACATAATGCATTTTGTCACTGAACATTGCAGATTCTGGTATTTGTTTCAGTATTTGTAAACAGTTTTGGACTCGTCTTGTGTCTACGCAAACGTTTTCTTTCGTCTTGAAAGCTGCAGCGCGCGTGCGTGTATGTGTGTGTGTGTGTGTGTGTGTGTGTTTATCACTAATTAGTTTGCGTTCTCTTTTTATTAAGCACTTGGCCAGCAGGCGGTTGTTGTTGTTGTCGTCGTCGTCCCGTCACAGACGCTGATTGTTTTTCTTCATACAGTATTTTTTTTTTTTAATGTTTGTCACCTTGTACACACTTTTTTTTGTAAAAAAAATAAAATGAAATAAATAAACGGATAAAAACGTCCAACGCTCCAGCGACAATCAGAGAGGAAAAAGTGCTGAGCTGAGCATATGGACGTCAAGCTGCTTTTTCAGGTCCCCACAACGTCCATACACACACACACACACTCACACACACACACACACCAATTTGAGAGACTGCGCCAAATCCAAGCCATGGACCTCGAGGACTGCTCTGTCGTCTTTTTTTTTTTTTTTTTTTTTTTTTTTGTTTAAAAAAAAAACTACGGACGACTGATTAAAAAAAAAAAGAAAAAAAGAAAAGGACGCTGATATTACTATTACTATTTTTGTGTTGTATTATTATTTTTCTTCTTCTTCGAGGAAGGGGACCTCTGCCCACAGCTCACTGGGACTACAAACCCAACACCTCATGTGTATAAATGTTTATCCCTTTTTTTTGTTGTGTACAAAAAAAAACGATTCTAGTGCCATTAATGTGAGTCGTTCATTAACGGAAGATAAAACTACCAAGTGACTACGCACATCTCTTATTATTCTTCTTTTTTTTTCTTTTTTTTTTTTTTTAAAGGCTTACAAAATGAACTTGATATGTCACGGTCCCTTCACACACACACACACACACACACACACACACACACACACACACACACACACACACCGTGAGAGCCGAGAGCGGTGGGTTTTACGTCGTCACACTAAACCTCGACGTTCTTCTCCGTGACGCTTTGTATGAAACCATACAGTTACTTTGCATGTGCTTTAAATATGCCAACTTTTATTGCTTTTTTTTCAGAAAAAAGTCATCCCTCTTTAACGTTGATATATAAAAAAATAAAGACTTTTATGATTCTATTCCACAGGTTTACCTCAGTGGGAGTTCTTTTGTTTGTTTGTTTTGTTTTTGTTCTTTTTTTCTTTTTTTTTTTACAGTAGCAGCCCCGTGTTGAGAAGTGATCCTTTGGTGTGTTTTATACCATGTGTTTATTTGGTGTAAACGGGGCTTCGTTACGTCACACACTTACGTTCGTCACGTTCTCTCTCTCTGTCTGTCTGTCTCTCTCTCTGTGTCTGTCTGTCTCTCTCTCTCTGTCTGTCTGTCTCTGTCTCTCTCTCTCTGTCTGTCTCTCTCTCTCTCTCTCTGTCTCTCTCTCTCTCTCTCTCTCTCTCTCTCTCT
>JANCOA010000039.1:1494426-1508160 GCA_024363135.1 Leptodoras oyakawai
ATGTAAATAGTCATGAAAATAAAGAAAACGCATTAAATGAGAAGGTGTGTCCAAACTTTTGGCCTGTACTGTGTGTGTGTGTATATATATATATATATATATATATATATATATATATATACACACACACACTCTTGAGAAGCAATGCATGCTGGGACATTTGACTTGCGATTAATAAGAAGTGTTAACGCTACTAGTCATAATGAAAACATTTCCTGCAGTATGTAGAAGACTCCTAAAAACATGCAAGCCAATAATAATAAAAAATACTTTAAAACATATTCAGACCTCTAAAAAAAATGCCACAGCTGATATACGTTATATGTTGTGATATTTTTAAAAACTCTCACACTACTTTCTTTCACTATGTGTGGACAGTGTAGCTCAATGGTTAAAAAGTTGGACTACTGACCCAAAGGTTGTGAGTTCGAATCCCACTACAGACAAGCTGTCACTGTTGGGCCCCTGAGCAAGGCCCTTAACCCTTAACTGCTCAGTTGTGTAAATAAGATAAATGTAAGTCGCTCTGGATAAGGGCAAGAAATGTAAATGTAAATCTACTTTCACATTTCCTCCATGCTGATATCAGTTTAATTCTTGATTTGCATCAGCGTCTTCTCACACATCCGGTAAACACTATACAGACATGTCTAAATGCATCCTGACCATCACTTTACGCATCTTACCCAGATCTTCCACATCTGGAATGGACCTAAATTAGAATTTAGACTTCGTAAGAATTCAGAATCAGATTTCTGATCAGAAGAGAATTATTTTCTTATCAGGGGTCGTTTCAGCAGCGTCTGTCAGTATTACTGATTATAGTGTTTGTACAGGGAATCTCGTCGGATTCTACTATGTTCCTCGTGGTTGCTGAGTTTGTGTACCCGTTAATCTGTTTTAACGATGTTACCGTATTCAAAACACTTAACAAGAATACCTGTTAAAAAAAAAGGCAGTGCGGTTTGCGACATCATTTATGAGTTATAGATCGTATAGGAGTTGTATATCAAGGTCGTTTTATGTAATTGAATTCTGGATTGGATTGAATCTGGATGAATGGCATTTTTTTACTGAAAAGCCACCTGGTTTGTCGCTCAGATAGATCATTTTGTCTTTATCTATGCGTGTACTGTATGTATGCGTACCCTTAGACTCGTTCTATTTATTGAAAGCTTTACAGAGTGATGAATTAAATCATCTCAGGTATGCCTGATATCTGAGTGGTGCTTTATGAAGTTGTTTAGATACCCAGAGTCGCCTCTAAGACTCAGCCACAAGATATGAGGACAGTTCAGAGTGCAGAGAGTGGAGGTTAGATTTCCGTTCTGTCCTACATGCAGCGCTATGGACATGTAGAACGTTTTTGGACATCGAGCCTGGATCATGTGTAATCTGTAAATGTGACACGGATTGGATTAATGTTTGTTCGCACATTGTTGGTTGCCTTGCAGAGTTTAATACAGCCCTTTAGTCTTTACACTAGTCACCCAGGTCTAAAGAATCAGAGCAGAGCAGTGATTCAGTATTTGTAGTTATGGTGAAAAATTAGGATGCATTGTGTCACAAATTGCTTATCTAAATATATATATATATATATATATGTGTTATCCTTACTTACTTAAAGAACGCTGGCCAACTGCATGTTTCATTACAAATCACAAATTACTGCAGTGCATTATGGGAAACGTTGAATATAATCACTATGCTCATCATTTCTCATAGTATTTATTGAATGTGCCATTTTTTTGCCTTTAACTAACATCTATAGCTTCCTTACTGTAATACCCTTACAGATAATGTGTAAACTCTCAGGATAACGTTTCAGCGTTCTAAACAGAGCTTGATCATGATGGATGATGGATGATAGATTGATGCTGATGTGCTTTTTTTTTTTTAAATAGAGTGTGAGTCTGACCATGTGTGTGTTATCAGCACTTTGTGACAATTGGCAGAGATAGGGAAGATTAGGGCTATAAAACTCAGCTGTTTGATCTCAGAAAGGTTCATCGCAGGCCATTTGCCCAGAGTCCTGCAGCCATAGAGCTGCTCTGTCAATCATTATGTGTGTGTGTGTGTTGCGTGGCCAGCGAGGTGAAGACAAAGGTATGGTGCTCCATTGCTATGGTAATGCATTCGACACCGTGTAGGTGCTCTTCTAATGACCCCTCGACCACTTGGATGAAGGTCGTGTGCTCTTCCTCCACCTATTGGCCCTGATGAAACAGTGAAGGCCAGTTTTTCATCAGGGTGAGGGAGGGAATTGATTGGTTTTGTTGAACGTGGAACAAAGGTTTGGACCTTGTGTGTGCATGTGTAGGTAGAGATTTGTGTGTGTGCATGTGTGTGCGTGTGTGTGCGTGTGTGTGCGTGTGTGTGCGTGTGTGTGCGTGCGCGTGCGTGCGCGTGCGTGCGCTTGCGTGTGTGTGCGTGCGTGTGCGGTTGTTGTTGTTTTTAAACCAAGGTCACCCGCTATTATCAAAGAGCTTCAGGAGTCTAATATTTGTTTATAAAATGCATTTTACAGTTAAAGAGATCTCCAGCATTTCAAGATATATAAGCATTTATTTAAAAAAAAAAAAAACAACCTTAAGACTGAGGTTGTGTGTGTATGTTTTTACCCGAAGCACCAATCTAATAATCACTATTAGCCTTCTTTTTATGCACACAGCTTATTAATATCAATATTAATCAGATAATTAGATGACAGAAAATTATATCAAGCAAGATGTCTGTACAGTAGCAATAAGTTCCTCTTCTTTTTTTCTGTCTTCTTCTTTTTCTTCTTGTTCTTCTACTGTCTTCTTCTACTTCTTTTCTTCTTCTTCTTTGTCTTCTCCTTTTTCCTCTTCTTCCTCCTCTTCTTATTCATCTTCTTCTTTTTCCTCTTCTTTTTTTCTGTCTTCTTCTTTTTCTTCTTGTTCTTGTTCTTCTACTTCTTCTTCTTCTTCGTTGTCTTCTTCTTCCTCACCCTTTAAATATCTTTTGGGAAATTTGATCTTTACAGCTAACACACAGTATAATGTGCAATTGAGATTCCTGTAAATTTATCTGTAGTCTTGTTTCTTTCAGTGTTAAAAGCAAATCAGCTTTTTACTGATGCAGTAATACACACCACAGAATAAACTCATATTGACTCATGATGCGCAGCTGTGAAACAAAATGAAATATTAATATGTCCGACAGTCCGTAGGAATAAAGTCCTGTCATGTTCCCCTCAGCCTTCAGACTTGATGTAAAGACAATCGTGTAAAGTTCATATGTGAAAGGGGCTTGAATTTTATTACTGAGGAAAAGCTTGTGACATGAGAAACATTACTTCACCCCCTTTAGAGAGTCATTTTGTAATGACTGAAATCGGGGATAAACTTGAGGTGGTTTGAATCTAAACTCACCAGTAAAGAATGTAACAGCAAATCTCTATTCATAGTATAGTCTCACTAAAGGCTAAACTACACTTGTTACTCTCTGTGCAGGTTTCTTTGGAGAGTTGCTGGAAGACGAAGAGCATGAACGGAATGGTAAGTGTGATTTAAAAAAAAAAAATCTTAATTGAACAAATGCACGACGGATAAATGACACCCAACTGATATGAATTGTTTATGCACTCATTTCTAAGCCTGCTGTAGCGAGTTTGTGTTCACTAGGGGGCGCTGTATAATTTCTGAACCAATGCAAATGTAAAAACATAAACATTTGCAGTCACTGCATATAAACGAATAAAATTGATGCCTGTTCTTTGAATAAGTAGCCTCTTTTCAGAACGATTCAACCCCTGTATACGTCTTGTAGTGTGAATAGTTGAAACAGTTGTCTTTAAGGAGGCTTAATGCTTGCAATGATGTCACTGTATGGAGTGGCTCTAAAGAAATGATTGAGGTATTTATTAGAATAAATGATGTATATGCAGTGGTGTTGTACAGTTAAAATCCTGCAAATTCATCACACACACATTCACAACACACATTCACAACCCCCCCATTTTTTTTTTTTTTTTGCCATCCCTACTATAATAACTCGCACTCTGTGTAACCTCTGACCTCTGGCCATTGCACAGTGGGATGTGCATGTGTGGGAATGCTCAGGACAAGGTTCAGCTCAAGTTCATCTCTTTCTCTTTCTCCCTCTCTCCCTCTCTCTCTGTCTCACTCAATTCCAATTTCAAGGTGCTTTATTAGCATGGCAAACAATTTGTATCGGGTTACGTAGAGCCTCTGTGTTCAACAGGAGAATCTAATAATCTGGCAAAATAATAATAATAATAATAATAATAATAATAATGCATGTTATTTATACTATACCTTTCTAACCCTCACATTCGCAATACAGACATTTGTTTATATCAGGAATAAAATCAAAGATAAGGAAATGAAAGAGGAAAGAGTGTGGAGTGCTTGATCAGTCCCTGGCATTGCAGATTTTTTTTTTTAATAATGTGATGTGTTCATAGAGCAGCTCCTATTTGTAGGTGCATCCAGACATTTGTATCTGTATTAACAAGTCAAGGATGTTGTTCATTTGAGGCTTGTGTGTGATTCAGTGAAGTCACACTACATATATGCTTCATGTTTTATTACCTTTATAGAATTATTCATGAAAACAAACTTGTAAGATTTATGCAACATCCTTTACAGTGCATTTAAATGCAGCGTGTGGTGTAAAGCTATGATACGTTTCTTAAGAATGTTTGATTTTTCCTCAAGAGACTAATAAAGATGTCTTGGATTCTAAATATTGTTGTCCTCACACCGGTGTAATGGTTGGCGTCAGATGTATCTCCACTTTTAGAGCTTCGCAGTCCGTGATTCCAGATGTTCCAGATGCATTTAGAGCTTGCCTCGGTCAGGTGCTGGGTTTTGATCTTTATTAGTTTGAATAACTTCTTGTGAACGTGCGTGAGGGTCGGAGAGCAGTACCAGGTGGCCGCAGTAGTGGAAGAGTGGAAGCGTATACACAGGGTCAGTGCGAGTTCAGCCGCTCGCGACCCCGGCGTGACTGGCTCGTGTAAACCTGTGGGAAGCTCCGATCATCTGGGGAAAGGGGCATGGGGGACCTGTTAAACCACTGGGCAGTGAAAGGCCCCTATTGTTGCCCCGAGGCGGTAATTGATTTATGAGCTCGAACATGATTGGGTTGTAAATGTGACGGTGGAAAAGCTGCATTTGCTCCCAGGATTCCTCAGCACCCTGAGAGATCAAGCCGAGTGTTTATGTTTCTGGTATTTATGATGCCAGGTCAGGACCGGCTGGTTTTATTGCTACAGCTCAGAATTTTCCTCAAAAAGACTACAAGCATATCTCTCATAGAACTGCATTGTGTGGGGGTAAAATCCGGGACAACTAGCTAACACAAGCATCCTCTCTGTAAACACGGCCGAATCAAAGTTTAGAGTAGGCGAAGTTTTAATATGATACTGCATTCTAATATTATAAACCCAATTTAAAGTACTGCTGAGCGTGAGGTATTCCTGCAAGCTTTCAAACCTCGGATTCAGCCCTTATTAAGGTCAGATTTGTGTGTCTGTGTGTGGGTGTGTGTAAAATAAATTCAGGATTTGTTTGGGGCTAATAGAGTTGTGCAGGGTCCTAAACCCCAAACAAAGCGGGGCGCTGTCCTTAATCTGAGCAACCTGTCAACTTCTGATCCATCCCTCCGGTTTCTACGGATACGTGAGCTCTGCAGCCAATCAGCGGTGTCCTGCAGCCGGCGTGACCGATCGGATTATAGGAAAGGCGGCCAGTCAGCATGCTGCTTGTCCTGTTAAAGCTGGGCCAGTGTCAGATGGTTTGTGTTTGGATTTGGGCAGAAAGAAATGACGCCCACTGTGCTGGGTTATTGGGGACGTGTTGTGTTGTGTTGTGTTACGGTGACCCGTACATCCTGACTCTCACACTCCTCATGCACTCTGTCTTTAATCCACTTTGCTGACATTGCAGATATAAGATGTAGAGCTGATGAAGTAGATGCATAGCATTGTATAGTATATATAAAAAAACTTGTTACTGTGATATCAGACCAAACCACATCACTTATTTTGTGCAAGTGACATCCCAAATGATTTCCTGTCCACTACTTTTGCCTTCTAGTAGAGATAGAATGATGCCACTTGAGCTTTTCTGATCCCGACGCCGATACTGAGCCCGAATAAGCATCCGAATTTTTTCTTTAACAATTAATACGGTTTAAACTGAAGCAAGCATGTTACTGTTAAAAGCAGGACCTACGCAGAACCACAGCTTTCACACAAAATTAATTATTATAAAGTGTAAATATAGTACAAATTAAAAATATTAATATAATAAAAAATAAAATCTTTTCCAAATTCACTTCCAGTCTTTTCTATTTGTTACAGGATATGATTGAATACATTGTTGTTGTTGTTTTCTTCCTTTCTCCAGTATTCAGTTCTTTTGTTGTGTATGGTTCTGGGTTGTGGAACGATGCTATATTTATAGAGTGCTGTATGAAAGTGAGCTGAGTTTAACACGTACTGTACGTTTATTCATCAATCAATACATTTGTTCCTCGGTTAACATTAAATACTCATAGAAGAAGAACATGTATATAAAAGTTACATCTGTGCTTCGTGCACAATGAATTATCGATAACTGATGACTTGATGACTACATGAATGTTTATAGAACTAAAATATTGGCATCTTTACTATCAAAAAGCATGGAACAAAAACTAGTCAATGGTGGCAGTCAGGTGCAATCAGAACACGTTTTCTAAACCGGCCTGGGCCACTAGGTTGCATTGCTGAGAAGCTGAAATGAATTGCGAGTTAATGAGCGTGCATTCGCTCGCTCTCTGGAGCAGTAGGAAGCCTGGGCTTTGTTTCCCGGGACTGCAGAGTTTAGCATGCGCTGTGGTACAAATACGAACCCAATTCATCATTTAACCCCATGTTCTTTTATTCATCGTTTATCATTCGTACCCCAGAACTGACATGAAGAAATAATCTCTGATAAAGTTAAAGTCAAAAAGATCCGGCTATAACAAAGTACGGATTCTTATCCTAGAATATCTTAAACGTTTTTTTTGGACATAAGCAGTTTATTGGTGTAGATTTTAACATGCACATCTAGCACACGTCATATCACAGCTGTATGCGGTGCTCGTAGGCTCGCTGTCTCGCTTATCATTAATGAACAAAACCAAAACCTCACAGTTTCATTCTGCACGCTCTTTCTTTGATTATAACGTTCACCCAATATTTCAGTCGCAAGGCAGCCATGCTGAAATATCCTCATATCCTCATATCCGCCCCGCATAACGGATCTGATCAGATCATATCAGCTGCGTCGGATTCAGCGCTTTCAGCCCCATAACACGCCGAACGGCGAAATTCAAACCGATAGCAGTCATTTTCCAGATCGTTTCCGTCTCCGAACAGCGGAGAGCTCCCATGACCTGAGGCGAGGAAAAGGAGCCGTTTACACGCGGTGCAGAAAACGAATTACTTCAAACCTTCAGATCTCCTGAAGTTGTAATATTTTGAGCAAAATGTAACAATATATCAAAATATAAAAAAAAAACCCAAATTTGATATTGTAAGAAAAAATACAATATTTTAAGAATAAAGTCATAAAAATATTATGACTGCATTTGCAATGTGTTGTGACAATATTTTGGAAATATTGCCCCTTTATTCTTACATGTTGCAGCATTTTTTTCATAATATCAGATATTACTAGATTTATATCTTGAAATATTAGGATATAACATTGCCTCATATATTTTATTTAAAAATATTATAATATTTTTTTTTACATTTTTTGGTGTAATGTCAAATATCAACCCCTTTTTTCCCCCACTTAATTCTCAAAATATTATGAATTTGTAATCAAAATAATGTGACTTTTTTTTTTTTAATGCCTTCATTATGCCAAAGTGTTATCAATTTATTCTTATTTTTCTCATAAAATCAGATACAGGACTTTATCCTTGAAATCATGTTTTTTTTTTTTTAAATCTTAAACCCTGTGTTTAATTTTAAACGGCTGTTAAAGGCTACGATTATTTTTTTTGACCATCCGCCGACCCAGCATGCACTTTGAAAGATGACCACATGGAGGCATCAGCGAGCGATCAGGAGAAGATAAAGGCCTTTCACTCAGAGCCTCATTTGCCCTCTCCGAACCCGACACCCAGATGTAGAGAGCTGGCCACGAGCCCACGCACATGCTTCAGCGCTGTCCTCACACAACTGAGGCAAACATATGCCTTCCCTCGTTCTCTTTTTCTCACACACCCTCAGTCACTTTCTTTCTCTCAAACTGCCTAACAGCTAACTTTCTCTCCCTCCTCCTGCTCGCAAGTTGGCAAGCCATCCTTATAACATACATCCCCCCCCCTCCCTTCTCTTTCTTCCCTGTAGTTTTGTAATCGGGTCGTTTTTTGAGTTATGACGGATTAAATGGAAAGCAATTGCATCTGATTTGCAGAGGACAAATGGCGACGCCATGGTTCAGTTCCTGAGCTTGGGGAGGGGGTTAAGGATAAATGCAATTATCTATCCATCGAGCGAGTAAATAATTCAGTGTAAGCCCATTAAACTGCAGTGGCATGTTTTTTTAATATAATTGTGGTTAAAGGCAGATGCTTGCCTTTTTTTTTTCTCCTTCATGTCGACAGTGTCTGCTCGGAACATTAACTGTTAAACATGCTGGAAACTGCAGCAGCAGAATCTCTCGCTGTCTGCTTTCCCTCCGAGTTCTTTTTAGTTTTTATATAATTCATGCTGAGCGAGGGAGCGGGTTTATTCCTGCTCCCTTTTCACTCGCTTTGCTGCATTCGAATGCAGACCCTCGAGGCTGACCAAGAGCTTCCAGGTCACGCAGAAATGGGTCATCCTGTTCCTCCTGTCACTTCCTGTGAAATCAGCCAGCTCAACAAGCATGAAGTGAGCACGGGAGGTTGGGGAAAATAATCAACGGTGGGTGCGGTGGTGCCGTGAAGCAGAGTCACCATTACCACCCACACATCCTGAAGGATACCTCATAGTACTGCAACTGGACCACGATTACAGTCTTTTATTAGTTAAAAAAACGAAACATCATACTGTTTATCCAGTCATAGTTACATTTCATGTCCGTAAAACACATTTCTTACTGTTTTCGTTTAGTTTAAAGCAGTTGCTCCTTCACCAGCCTTTCTTTCTCTCGCCCTCTCTCTCTCTCTCGCCCTCTCTCTCTCTCTCTCTCTCTCGCCCTCTGTCTCTCATGAAGTTTGTTAAGATCAAAAAAGTAAACACAAAGTGTAAACTGCTCAGTCCTGAAGCATTTCCTGTCTTCAGTTATGGCTCTACCTCTGTCACTGAAGACTCCTTCCATATATAATCGTGTCAACACATCAATAAGGAGATCAGCCAAGTGATAGATAGATAGATAGATACTTTATTGATCCCCTGGGGGAAATTCAAGTTTTAAAAAAAAAAATCAAGCGTTTCCTTAGTTCAATAACAACCCGTTTATGATAAGCCTTAGATTATCTAAGCATCCAAGTCTGCCGATTTCAATAATTCCCCTGATCAGTGATCTGCATTCACTATAGAATTCCCCGCCCCACACACAAATGAATTCTTCCCATTAGCTGCAGCAGGAAAAAAAAAAGCCGGAGGTCAAAGAAAGAGGGCGCAAACGCAGCAGACAGACGGCTCTTGTTTACCAGCGGTGGTTTCTGAGCCTATTATAAAGCAGTGAGTCAGGGCTCTGGTGTCACCACGTCGTCTACTCCCTGCGCGTAAAAAAGTAAAAGGTTCAGTTTCTTAGCCGCACAAGTCATGAACTCTGCAGCCACCCTCAGACACTTTCCACTGTAAAAAAGACCGGTGAGAGAGAGAAAGGGAGAGAGAGAGAGGGAGAGATAGAGGGCACACAAAGTGTGCTGCATTCAGCCCTCAAGTGGAAAAATGTCAATGTGCTCGAAATTTCCCAGTATGTTAAGCAATTACAGCAGGATTGCTTCCAGATGATTCTATCTCCTTCCTGCTGAAAAAAAAGGGAAATGAGCATTTCAAGAACTCGGCAAGCTGATTGTGTCGGGCGCTCCTTTGCTCCCTTGGCACGTGGGGAAGGTCAACTTCAATCGGCGCTCACAAAAAAGAGAGCGAATAAGGAAAGAAACGCTCAGCTGTCAGCAGTAATTGTCATATTTAATAATTCTTTTCCTGTGCAGGTAAGCATTTTTTTTTTTATGCAGAGCTCTGAGTTATTTAAAGCTCAGACTATTTCTGCATGATTGAAGGGAAGAGAGCAAGGGGGAAAATGGGCAGTATTAATGGTTGCTCCTGCGCTGGGATGATATCACCTGGACAGACAGACAGACAGACAGACAGACACAGACAGACAGACAGACAGACAGACAGACAGATGGCTATATAGACAGTCAGACACATGTAGATAGAAATGCTATCAGGAGGATGGGTTGGAGGTTGGTTGCTCTGTCTGTTGTGTTGTCCATCTGCGCGGACAATGTATTCTCTTCTTTACACCACTGAGGTGGTCGAGATTTCACTAAAATAAAATACTAATAGTCTAAATGTGGACCCACACTGCAAGAGTGAACTTTTTACTCAGCACTCAAACCATGAAACTTATGGTTATTTCAACTTGTTCTTGTTGGACAGTCATTAAACAAATCCTTGATGTTTGGTTAGAATTAAGAGCACCAGATATTCAGTTTTCAATTATCATCTTTTTTTCTAATTGGCTACAGTGCTGAAACTCACAACCCACATTATAAAAGTTAGTACGTTTAGCACAGTCCAAGCACCTAAGCCAACTCAGACCTAACGTGTTCAGTAGGTGGAAAGGTAAGAAAAAAAAAACTCTATGGCTCCCAGAAAGTTTGTGCAGTTTATCATTTATTTATTGTTGTACGGGTCCCTGGATCCATAAAAACGATTTGGACGAAAGAGTAAATTGAAAGTTGTGATCAGGCGTTCATTTGATGGAAAGCCTGTAAGTAACGTGAGGCCATTTCTGGAATCTGCTTGTGGTAAGACGATATCTGAACACGTGCATCATTGACACGCTTATTCATTCATTACATCGAGACGTAAGCTGGACGTATGCCAGCTGAAGTGGCTTCTTCTGTTAGAGTCTCGGAGGAGTTCGAACCGCAGTTTGCATTCATTGATCAGTGAGTTGTGTGTGCTGGAAACCCACCGACAGCAATGAATGTTTATCGCAGCCATTATGGGACACCCGTGGCGGGTGTTCACGTGAGCTTCTCGGGGCGTTCCGCTTTGGTTCTTCCTCCCCGCGTCGCGTTCAGCTGGCCTCGGGGTACAGTCAACGGTCGATGGTTTTTCCGAAGCTCAAAACTCACCGACAGCGTTGAATGTTAACCGAGGACGCCAGAAACGGACATACTGCTTCACGGCTTGGCAGGTCCTCCAGACGGGCGCGATCGTTTCAGAGCCGATGCTTACTCCTTTAACATTGTGATGCTAAACATCTTTGAAATGCCTCAATGCAACCTGCTAGCCAGTCAGGATTTTTGGTTCCTGTCTATTATAACCGCCTCCACCCCTCTCTCCTGTTCTATTTACCGTCATCTGAACCCCAGCCTGTGTTTCCTGTGTGAAAGCCCTATGAGTCAGGCATGCATTATTAATGTGCACTCTGATTTGCCAACTCTGTCCAAATGCAACCAGCACCATTGAACACACACAACCTGCTCTTATTCTTTTGTTCCCGTGTTGTTCGCTCTCGCCCACGGCTCCTCCTCTTTTCTGCAGCCTCGTCTGGAAATCAAGGGCACGGTGCAAGTCAGGACGTCGGGGACGCCTTGTCGGAGAGAGCAGAGTGCTCGTGCGTGGCGCATCCGTAGGTCTGATGAGGAACAGATGGCAGATCAAAGTTGTGTGAAATAAGTTAAAAGGTGTTTTACAGTACCAAGAATGTAAGGAATGGACTTCCTGGTAAGAAGGAAAGGTGACCTGGCAAGGAGGCAAGAACAGACATGAGAACAGATAGACGTTAACCAGAGGACACTGCTAATTAGCAAACTTAGCCATGTCTGAGCGGGAAGATCGGCACCTCCGAAACGAGAAACCCTTTTCTCGCTGAAATATTTTGTGTTCGGTGTCACCTCATTTACTACTTTCACTTTACTTTCACTACCGAATCAGCGACTGACACTTCCTCGACTTTTGGGTAGAGGTGTATTTTTGCTGTTCTTCATACTTGTGTTCTTTGTATTGGAATTCGTTTTGGAAAGATGTCAAACAAAAACATCAGAGCAAACAAGAACGCATACTGATTTCCATCAGTACAGCTAGTCCTACAGGAACTAGCACTAGTGTGCTACTGCACCTGGCTTCTGCTGCCTCTAGCAGTTTAACGGTTGGTGGTTTGTGTGTGTGTGTGTGTGTGTGTTGCGTGCGTGCGTGCCTGCATATTAACGTTAGTGTGTTTGTGCATGTTGTCGTGGAATGCGTCAGCCACGACACCTCCACCACCTACCCTTCCTTGCTTAACCACAGAGTGAGTGCCTTCTGTTATCATTGCATCATACACCTGCTCACGTGAACGACGCAGGTCCGGAGGAATGCACGTGTTAAGTCTTCACGCCCCCAAGGCGCTCTGCGGAACGGGTTCAATTACCAGGCTTCTGTGTGTCTCAGATATTCAAAAGCGTTCCTGTACGAAGTGCCCTTCGCTCCACCCGTTTACAAAAACAGAAGTGCACTTCACCTCTAATAGCCCCTGGTCTGCGCATGAGACCAAACACGCGCCTGAGAGTTTCTGTTTCACACAACCGCGAAATCCGTTTTGCCCCGTCATGATGCCGAATTATCTGGAACTCAGACTTCCTCCTGTTTGCAGAGATTGTGCTCTCAAAACATACTTTACTTCTGCTTCTGAGGCTAATGTGAATTTCTTCTTTGTTTCTATTCTTATATCTGGGCACTTGAATTCCTGTATTTTGTCTTGTACTCAGTGCATCAGTGTGAGTTTGCATTCTAAACCAAGACCCGAGCGGAAGCCCCGTGGAATCTTTTGGTTCTGCTTCAGTCTGAGAAAGTCAGAAGTAAAAGCAGCGTCGTTTCTGTGCTCGAGGACGGCGGTCGTTATGTATGAGCTTTCCACAAACCGCTTTTCTTCATTTTCTGTAAAGACTGTAGTGTTTGTGTAAAATCACTGAGGTTTGTCCCCAGGTAGCGTTCTGCACGAGATCCGACATCCTGTTCAACTTTCAAATCAACCGTCCAAAGAACCCCTGAAGGACACCGGTGTGTCTGGTGGTCTGGCGCTCTCCACCGTACCAGACCCGGAAGACCGTAATCCAACACGACACGTCGGATCCTCCGCGCCTGGCCGCGTTTTCAAACCCTAGACACGCCGTTTGGTGCTTTGACAAGGTTCTTGACCCGCAGATGAATAACTGTAGGCGTAATTTGTAGGCTCGAATTTGATGCTTGCTGAAACCCTGCTGCGTCAAGATGGAACGTCTCATGCCTTTCTTCTTCTGTCCTCTTTTCTATCCATCAACGCCATTTCCTTTTCTCTCCGCACAAGAGACGAGACATGTCATTGTCTCTTTCTGGCTGTCTCATGCCTTTCTTTCCCTTGTCCTCTTCCATCTATCATCACTAGCTCTCAGTGTTCTGTCCCTCCCTCTCTCTCTCTCTCTCTCTCTCTCTCTCTCCCTCTCTTTTTGTGGGAGTTCAAAGGCCTGCATCTGCGCGCCCCCCCCACCCCCCCTCCCTCGTGCCGCACTCCG
>JANCOA010000039.1:2340380-2350886 GCA_024363135.1 Leptodoras oyakawai
TGTCTCTCTGTCTCTCTCTCTCTGTCGCTGTCTCTCTGTCTCTCTCTCTCTGTCTCTCTCTCTCTGTCTCTCTGTCACTGTCTCTCTCTCTCTCTGTCTCTCTCTCCCTGTCTCTCTCTCTCTCTCTGTCTCTGTGTGTGTCTCTCTGTCTCTCTCTCTCTGTGTCTCTGTGTGTGTCTCTCTCTCTGTCTCTCTCTCTCTCTCTCTCTCTCTCTCTCTCTCTCTCTCTCTCTCTCTCTCTCTCTTTCTTTCTACAACCCCTATTCAAATGAAGTTAGGAGGTTATGCAAAACATAAATACAAACACAATATGATGATTTGCAACTCATTTTCAACCCATATTCAAGATATTTAATGTTCAAACAGATAAACTTTTATGTATGAACTATACTGCTGTGTTCCATCACCTTTCCTTTTGACAACACTCAATAAGAGTTTGGGAACTGAGGACACTAATTGTTGAAACTTTGTAGGTGGAATTCTTTCCCATTCTTGCTTGATGTACAACTCCGTCTCCATTGTGGTATTTTGCGCTTCATAATACGCCACACATTTTCAATGGGAGACAGGTCTGGACTGCAGGCAGGCCAGTTTAGTACCCGCACTCTTTTACTACAGGTTGCTCCAAAACCTCTATGTTCCTTTCAGCATTAATAGTTCCTTCACAGATGTGCATGTACCCATGAGCACTAATACATCCCCATACCATCAGAGATGCTGGCTTTTGAACTTTGCGCTGATAACAATCCGGACTGTCCTTTTCTTCTTTTCCTTCGTCCATGATTTCCAAAAACAATTTGAAATGTGGACACATCAGACCACAGGACACTTTGCCACTTTGCGTCAGTCTATCTCAGATGAGCTTGGGCCCAGAGAAGCCGGCGGTGTTTCTGGGTGTTGTTGATATATGGCTTTTGCTTTGAATGGTAGAGTTTTATCTTGCGTTCACTGACAATGGTCCGTTATAGAATGATGACTTGGTCATGGGCATTCAGTGCTGGTTTTCAGCCTTGCCACTTACTTGCAGGGATTTTTGATGATTTGATTTTGATCTGATTTCTTTGAGGGATTTTGATGATATTATGGGCTGTAGATGATGAAATCAGAATGTTCCTTGCAATTGCACATTGTTCTTAAACTGTTGGACTGGTTGCTCATGCAGTTGATCACAAAGTTGTGAATTGCACTCCATCCTTGTTGTGAACTACTGAGCCTCCCTTCATACCCAATCATGACCTCACCTGTTTCCAAGTAACCTGTTCACCTGTGGAATGTTCCAAACAGGTGTTTCCTGTTGCATTCTTCAACTTTCTTGTCTTTTGTTGCCCCTGTCCCAACTGTTTTGGAACGTGTTGCAGGCATCAAATTCAAAATGAGTGAATATATGTGAAAAAACAATAAAGTTTATCCGTTTGAACATTAAATATCTTCCATAGATGCATATCGCTTTATATACATACTGCCGGACGCAACCAATGATGTCCACAGGTGGTGTTGCTATGTATTTTACATAGGCTCCAGTACCAGTTGCAATCACAACATTGCAAGATGGTGAAAGATGTATTGTTATTTAGGCCCCCTTCTTGGTTCAGGGGTTGTTCTTCCCTCTTCTCATATATTACCTCTTTGACCTCCCGTTCAAACCAGCATTCCTCTACATCAAAGATGTGAGACCTGGCCTAACATGGTATCTCTTCTCTGTTGTGCTATCTGCTTTACCAGTGGCTGTTTGATGTCTCTAATGTTCATATTGCTCTGTTTGTGTCAGGGGACCTGATCCTTGGGGAGGACCAATTTCTTGTGCAGCATGTTTTGCAGTTTGAAAGTAAGATGTAGCATTTGGAAAACATGTCTCAACCATTCTGACAGATCTGCTGATCTTATGATTAGGGAGTGGTTGTCTTTCTCCACCCTTAATCATCTGGTGTCTTGGTTTTGACAAATGCCCAATTAAGAAAGCCACATTTACCCAAGAACTGCTGTGTCATTTGGGGTGCTGGTGGTTCAGTGTTGCAGCGTCCTGCTGCCTCCTAGTTTGTGCTCCAGTGGATGAGGGGAGTCAGACCTTAAATACACTACGTTGGTTGGTTGGTTTACACTACGCATGGATGTGTGATATTCAGTGCTGCCTACCAACAGGTTAAGAATAGATACCAGAATATTCCTGCAGTGGACTGGCATCTTTTCTAGGGTGTATGCCCGCATCACACTCAGTGTTTCTGGGATAGGCTGAGGATCCAACATGGCAGAATATTACATTACATTTATGGTATTTGGCTGACACCCTTATCCAGAGTGACTTACATTTTATCTCATTTATACAGCTGAGCAGTTGAGGGTTAAGGGCCTTGCTGAGGGGCCCAACAGTGGCAGCTTGGTGGTGCTGGGGCTTGAACCCCCAACCTTCTATTCAGTAACCCAGCACCTTAACCATTGGGCCACCCCTGACCGTATAGAACCCCCATAGAACCAATAGTAACCTGAGCTCAGGATCAAACTGGGGACCCTGGACCTATGAGGTGCAACACTACCTGCTGTGCCATTGAAAACTAATCAATCAAATATGAAATTTAAACAGTTTGGGATATAGCATAGAAATCTAACAAGAAACAAATGTGTGTAAACCCAAAGCCAGTATGTAACTTACAATGGTAGAAAACCTACAATTATTTGTCTATATTTACATCCCTGCAACAGTTCTGTCTACAGGGGATAAACAAATCAGTGTAAACCATGGTGGAGAGAGTTTTTGTAAAGCCTGTTTTATCTGAAGCATGTTTTTCATCAGCCAGAAATAGCTTCAGACTGAGATATATCAGATGTTCATAAAAGTTCAAATGGCTGATGCTAAATGTGGTACAAAATGGTTGTTTAAATGGATGTTCATTTATAGCAGTGGTCATAGTTTAGGTAAGAAAAGATGGACTATTTTGAGAGATAAAATTCATGGGAGGCCATGTTCTACCTGCTGAAGGTCATTCACTGTGCAGCAAGATGTGTTTTCATCCAAGTGAGTACATAACAAGGACATAGAGGAACTCACAGATGCCCTACAAACCGAAATATTATTATATAATTAATTGTATCCTGTGCATCATAAAAACATTTTTGTTGGAGTCTATAATAAATCATAGAAGGCATTTTTGGCAGTTTGAACTGATTTTTTTAACTACATGGTTTGTTAGATAAAAGAGTTCTTTAGAAGTTCATTCTATATGTTCCCTCTTATAGATACCCTTATAAATGCACATAGACAACGATCAGCCATAACGTTAAAACCACCTTATTGTATCTACACCATTTGTCCATTTTATCTGCTCCAATGACCATACAGGTGCACTTTTTGGTTTTACAGATAGACACTGCAGTCCATCTGTTTCTCTGCAGACTTTGTTAGCCCCCTTTACCTGGTTCTACAGGGGTCAGGACACAGAGCAGGTATTATTAGGGTGGTAGCTGATTGTCAGCACTGCAGTGACCCTGATGTGGTGGTGGTGTGTTAGTGTGTTGTGTTGGAACACACTAACTGAAATTTCTAAACACTGTGTCCACTCACTGTCCACTCTATTAGACACACCTGTCTAGTTGCTCCACCTTGTAGAGGTAAAGTCAGAGACAGTAACTCATCTATTGCTGCACAGTTTGTTAGTCATCCTGTAATCCTTCATCAGTGGTCACAGTATGCTACACACAGGACATGTCTGATCCAATTGTACCAGTACAACACATTAACACACCACCACCACATCTGGGTCACTGCAGTGCTGAGAATGATCCACCACCCAAATAATACCTGCACTGTGGGGGTCCTGACCACTGAAGAACAGCATTAATGGGGGCTAACAAAGTCTGCAGAAAAACAGAAGGACTACAGTCTCTGTCTGTAAAACTACATAGTGCACCTGTAGGGTCAGTGGTGCTGATAAAATGGACAAATAGTGTAGATACAAGGAGGTGTTTTTAGTGTTATGGCTGATCAGTGTATTATGGCTGTATATAAACAAGTGTGGTATGGTCGTATTCATGAAGTGCTTTGCCTCCATCTGGTGTTCTGATTTGAAAGTTGGCAATTAAAAAAAGAGTATTGCTGCGCATGGGTGTTATTTTTAATGGAGCATTCTGTTGCAATATGTTTGGATTTTGATCACAGTTAATAAAAAAAAGTGTCAGCCATTTTGTTGTATTGTCTGAACAGCTGAAGATTGGAAAAGGACATGGTGAATTTTTGCAACCAGTCCAGTTGGTTTTGGTGAGCCTGTGCCCACTGTAGCCTCAGATTCCTATTCTTGGCTGAACCTGATGTGGTCTTCTGGTACTGTATCTCTTCGGGAATAAGGTTCATTATAAGGATGTGCAGGTTGTCTAAGATACTTTTCTGCTCATCGTGGATGTAGAGACTGGATATTTGAGTTACCATAGCATTCCTGTCAGCTTGAACCAGCCTGGACATTCTGCTGTGACCTCCTAAACGTGTAATGACAAACATAGAAGTGATAGAAATGAAATACTGCAGAATTTTCTCTCATTCTATAAATACTTTAGGTGTTCCTAATCACATTTAGGTATTTAAATCTCTGTACTAACGCAATTACACCATTTCCCACACTTCACCTTATGTGATGTTGTCTTGCAGGCGCCTCAAAGAAAAGTCCATGCCGTTGTTCTGTTGTAGTAGATACATGAATCTTTATTACTTTAATATAATTTACTTTAATATAATTTGCATTTTGGTTACAACTTTATATAACAATCGAAAAAGAAATATAATAATATATCTATTATACTCATGATAATAAACTGTACAACTGTTACATATTCATATTTATATATATATATATATATATATTTACAATACATACATACATGGCCATAGATATATTTATATACCTGCACATATATATATAGTAAATAGAGGAAAGGATCTCAAATGTAAAGCTGCGTCTGACACTGGCTCATATCCTTTTTCTTATGATCGGTTTATGAATGCTCTTACTTTACAGCACACACAACACACACCGAGACTGAGACTTAGCCCAGACCTGCTGGGAACATAGAAACTATGTGGTTATATGAACAGTGACATACTGGTTACTAGTATACATTTGGCATCTGGCACTCTAGTATTATTAAGTACAAAATTATTACTTCTTCTCTAAACCTACTTCCATCTCATACCTCTGGAGAAAAAAAACAACATTTTTATATGTCCATCTGAGAATTTCTCCTGAAGTATAAGAAAGAACACTAAGTTAACAATTCATCTATACTGGTTTAGGGCTGAATAGCAGCATAGTGTGTGTATTGATGTCCATTGCCCTTATTTGATCATTTAGACATGACAAGTTAAGGACACAAACACACAAGTCCCCCTCTTCATCAACAAAGATAAAACACACCATTTCCAGGAGAGGCGTTACATGGTTTGTAAATGGGGGCTTGTGATTCCAGCTTGAAAGATTCACTGCAGTCTTTGGTTAAACAGGTATAATCAGTAAAACGAAATCCATAGTCCATCCATGAGGTGCATGCCCCATCCAGTGCAGAATGTTAAAGGGAGGAAGATGAAGTTGGGGACTGATGTCTTGAACATTTTGTGTTGGAACACAGAGGGCACTTTCACTTACTGGTTCATGAGCTACATTTATGGCATCTGGCAGACACCATTATCCAGAGCGACTTACATTTATCTCATATATACATAGCTGAGCAGTTGAGGGTTAAGGGCCTTGCTCAAGGGCCCAACGGTGGCAACGTGGTGGTGGAATTTGAACTCGTGATCTTCCAATCATTAGTCCAATGTCTTAACCACTGAGCTACCACTGTCCCTGATCTCTGAGCTTGGGATTAAAATGGGTAGTGACACTCTATGGCTGCTGATTTCTGTTGCTCCATAAATCCACCACTTCGCTGCTGCATAGTGTAATTTCAGTACTTAACAATGGACACTGTAGGACAATGTGACTTTCACAGGCAATATAAAACATCGGTCATGTGGTTAGTGCCATAGGCAATGGCTTATCGTTCATCAAGTGTTTCATATTCTAGGCTACGCGCAAACCGAGGTCAGTGAGGTCATATGGACAAGGCTTAAGAGACAGGCAGATGTTTAACTGAGCCACAAAATTATAAGGTTCACTTAGAAGGTGTAAAGGGGCTCAAATGACTTCGAAATACACATATTAACACGTTACATTGTTAATACACAGTAACATGACAAAGACCAAACCTTGTCACTGTTACCTGGGTGAGGATTCCCAAGACAAAAGCGATACATTTTTTATGATAAGACGTGGTTTATGTTTTTTATACCGCAGTGCTGCTGAATTCTCAAATCGGCTTGGCTAAAAAAAGTGTCAATTACTTTTTTTTAAAACAGCAGTTATGACAATAGTTCCAGCTGTAATTCAAAACACAGGTTTACATTAACGCATTCATTCTAACTTGATAGTGTTTCTATAGCAACAACTCATTTACAGGTTGTATGACTGAAAAAAATGGCAATTATTGGGAATGCCGAGGTATAAGTGGAATAAAACAAGGAAAGCAATCAGCTTCTGGGTGCAAACAGTAACTCCAGCTTTGTGCCTCTGTCACGTCCCGTCATTTTGAATTACTTTCCTACAAGAACACACCCCTAATTAACATATGCCATAGATATTATTTGTAATGGGAAATGTTTAATATGCATAATACATGCCATGCATCTTTTGTTTGCATGTCAAAAATCTTGGCTTGTGGCATTTTATTGCTTCATGTCTGCCCCACATTGGGAGACAAAACTACATCTTTATTCAGCCGGTCTTCCCTTCAGAAAAAGTCAGGCAATTATAGAGCAGACAGAAAAGAGAACGTTGGCCCAGAGCTAAGAGGAAGAGTAGTACACAGCCGGCAGGATCTAAAAACAGGCACAAAGTATGAGAAAAACATGAGGGCACAGAAAAATGTTTCCCAAGGATTCAACTGAAGAAGGAAAGCAAGATGGGAAGATAAAGTGGCATTAGTATAAGGACCACAATATGGCTGTAGTCTCCAACAGTGTATTTAAAAAAAGGCCCTGAACCAGTTTCTTTCTGATTCAAAAATGTTAATGCAGCCCAGCATTTACTTATAACAGCCTATTCAATGAAAAACATTTAAAATAGTTGACCTGATATAAAATGGCAAAAAATTGCATCAATTCAGAACTGTCAGGTGATGGAATTCTCTCTCTCTCTGTCTCTCTCTCTCTCTCTCTCTCTCACTGCTTATTCCTACTCTCTTTCAGTTTCTCTACTGATTGTATGCAGACAGGGTTTGAGCCAGAGACTACTGACTACTGGCTCCTGAGCTGTAGTCATAGGTAGAGAAAGTAAAGAGACTGGCAACTGAACCACTAGGATTCAACACACACATTTAGGCCCTGGTTCTCTGTGATACAGTTCAGGGGACATGAGAAAGCACAATGGAACCTGGTGGGCAGAGAGGAGGTTGGACTGAACTTTTTCTGGCAAAGAATTGGCAACATAGGGATGAGTGTTGACTTTCCACTGCCATGTTTTCTCTCTCTACCAGATATCTGGCAACATTTGCTCTGTCTTAGTTTTTGACTCACCTTCTAGCTCCTGACCATTCTCTCTCCCTGTACTGTCCACCTCCCAAATTTCTCCTCCAGACTGTTTTCCTCTTCTCCCCACTCCTTACTCCCTATCTTCTCTTTTTCCTCCTCATGCCATCTCTGACACAACTCTGCAGACCTCTATTTAGGAATAGGCATGTCCATTTTTTTCCTCTTCCACTTCTGTCTTGCTGCTCTTCATCTCCCTGAGTCTCTTCCTCTCTCTCATTTTTGTCTCCTTCTTTCCTCACTTATACCCCTCCTCACTATATCATCTGTTGTCTTTGTCTGCCTACGTCATCCTGTTGCTGGTTCACTGGTATCCTCTCTGTCGCTGTGGCTTCCGTGGATGTTTCTGGGTAAACTGTGGGAGCTTCGTCTCCTCCTCCTGTCCTTTGACTTGTGAACTGTGACCTGTGTTTGTTTAGGGCTCTCCTCCTGGCCCTGATGCTCTGTCCTTCCTCTTTGGCCATGGGTCCTGCCTGTTTTTGTAGAGCTGGACGTGGAACTCAGACGGTGGTGAATGTGATTCACTGCAGCCAGATACGGCTGCAGGGCTGAGGGCAGGGAGGAGACGGTTGCTCTGTGATCATGGCCTAGAGAAAGGGAGAAAGTAAAGGACCCAATTATTAACTGCCAAAGCAGTGGCACACTGAGTTTAATACATGTATACATGTATGTATGTATATATACATAGGGACATGGGACAACACTATAGAAATGAAACTTGGATAGAACTTAGAGTAGTCAGTGTACTGTACAGCTTGTATAGTAGTATATATTTACTGTCTTCTGAAAATAACTCAACACACCGCCATTAATGTCCAAATAGCTGGCAATACAAGTGAGTAGACCTCACAGTGAACATGTCCAAATTGTGCCCAATTGTGTCATTATCCCTCCTCGGTGTCATGTGACTCATTAGAGTTACAAGGTTCCAGGTGTGAATGGGGAGCAGTGCTGTTAAATTTGGTGCTTGGGGTACGATTCTCTCATACTGGACAATCAACACGGCACCTCATAGCAAAGAACTCTCTGAGGATTTGAGAAACAGAATTGTTGCTCTCCACAAATATATCCTAGGCTATAAGAAGATTGCTAACACCCTGAAACTGAGCTACAGCACGATGGACAAGGTCATACAGAGGTTTTCCAGGATGGGTTCCACTCGGAACAGGTCTCGCCAGGGTCGAGTCCACAGGTTCAGTGTCATATCCAGAGGCTGGCTTCAAAGAGGAGACATATGAGTGCTGCCAGCATTGCTGCAGAGGTTGAAGAAGTGGGAGGTCAGCCTGTCAGTGCTCAGACCATATGCCGCACACTGCATCAACTCACTCTGCATGGCCGTCATCCCAGAAACTGATTCACAAGAAAGCCCGCAAACAGTTTGCTGAAGACAAGCAGTCCAAGAGCATGGATTACTGGCATCATGCCCTGTGGCCTGACGAGACCAAGATAAACTTGTTTGGCTCAGATGGTGGCCAGCATGTGTGGTGGCACCGTGTTGATGAGTACCAAGATAACTGTGCCTACAGTCAAGCACGGTGGTGGTAGCATAATGGTCTGGGGCTGCGTGAGTGCTGCCGGCACTGGCGAGCTGTGGTTCATTGAGGGAAACATGAATTCCATGAAACATGAATGGAGCATGATCCCCTCCATTTTTTGTCCAACATGATAACGACCCCAAACACTCCTCCAAGATGACAACTGCTTTTCTGAGGCAGCTGAAGGTAAAGGTGATGGACTGGCCAAGTACAGTATGTCTTCAGACCTAAACCCAATTGAGCACCTGTGGGGCATCCTCAAGTGGAAGTTGTATAACATCCACCAGCTACATGATGTCATCATGGAGGCGTGGAAGAGGATTACAGTACAACCTGTGCAGCTCTGGTGAATTCAATGCCCAAGAGGGTTAAGGAAGTGCTAGATAATAATGGTGTTTGCACAAAATATTGACATTATGGGTACAATTCGGGCATGTTCACTGTAAGGTGTACTCACTTGGGACATTAATGGCTGTGTATTGAGTTATTTTCAGAAGACAGTAACTCTATACTGCTATACAAGTTGTACACTGATATGCATATGCATACACTGCAGTACCAGATGTCTCACTTTGTCTCACTTTGTCTTGTCTTTGTCAGATAAACTGGTACTGGAGCCTATGCAAAATACATAGCAACGCCACCTATGCATGTTATGGGTTGCAACTGCCAGTGGGTATATATATCGAGACATCTATGCAAATATAAACTGGTACCAGTTTTTATGGTACTTCAGTGTACATGCTCATTTATCCTCTTGCTCTGTGACCTAATGTATGCACCTGTTCTGAGTTCTGAGTTCATCCCTCGATTAGTTTGTCTTTAAATGAGGGTCATGTGCATTTAGCAGCTAAAGTCTAAACCTAAACCTTAAGTCTGACCCTTATTTAACATGCACCTTCGTCTGTGTTTCCTGGTATTGACCCTCAGCGAATTTCCCTAGCTTTTTTATTAGTAATTGATTTAATGCTTGCATATTGTGATCGTCAGGTCAGGTTTACATTACTGCATAGCTAAAAGCCATAAGGACACAGAATTATACAACAAAATTTTTCATAGGGCTTGTAATAAAATTTCACCATGTAAATGTTTTCTCAAGCTGCCAGGTATGTTCTTGTACTATATATCCCACTGCAGTTGTGAACCTCCCATGATTCTACTTCTGTTAATTTTGTATATGGCATGCATGCCCCACACTTAAACAAATATGTGCTCAAACCACACAGGAAAGCAAATAAAAATAATACATTGTTTAAGAATACATGAGTTAAATGGTATTATGCTATACTGGAAAATATACAGTACAGGCCAAAAGTTTGGACACACCTCCTCATTCAATGCGTTTTCTTTATTTTCATGACTATTTAC
>JANCOA010000039.1:2426346-2436365 GCA_024363135.1 Leptodoras oyakawai
TACAATGTAAATAGTCATGAAAATAAAGAAAACGCACTGAATGAGAAGGTGTGTCCAAACTTTTGGCCTGTACTGTAGCTACATAGCACTGTAGCTTAGTGAACATATCTGGCTGAGAAGATTAATTAGTAAATTAGCTAATTAGCCTCATTAATTTCAGACTTTAAACCTAAAAATTTCACATCTTAAAACATACTGAAAAACTGAAATATGGAAATACCCCCATGGCTGGATTTTTAAGCCTTCTTAAAATGCAGTTGAAGAGGATAATCCTCCAATTTCCCAACTAATATTTTGTTTAGTTTTAAATGTCTATTTAACATCTGACTTTTAGGTCACCCAGCACTCCGTTACCACCTCCTTCAGATGAAAGCTTGCAGAGCGCAGGAGGTGAAGCAGAAGCTGCAGGGAAGGAAGAAAGCGAAGGAGGACTACAACGTGCTACAGAACAGAGTCAAGTCGACAAAGAAGACACTCATGGAACAGTGTCACATGACAGGTGGGAGAGCTGTTAGTCAGATGAGAGAACTTTTACAAGAGGGGTAATGATAAAGAAACAGAATGGGATAAAAACTGTATACTGAGAGGATAATGAGAGGGTTGTGTATGCACCCACGATGAGCCTCCAATTGAATGATCAAGTAAGTTACTGTTTAGAGTGCTGTTTAAAGCTGAAAAAGAGATTCATACCAGGACATAATGAATAGAACCCACTCACAGGAGAAATGGAAAAATTAAATTCATAAATAGATCTTTTTCATCCGTCTCTAAGGATTCAGGCTTTTTTTTAATAGATGGCCTTTTAGGGATGAATGAATAACCTCTTTATGTCATTTTTGCTCAAATTTATGGCTATGTAGGCTGTGACCTTAAGCACACTGCTTTATGGTTCATTTTGTAAAAGTGTTGCTGTATATTCTTAGCTGTGCTGAAGTAGAAGGGGAAGTGCTCTTAACTAAACCATGGTATGTGTGAATGCAATTAGCCACTTTGAGAGGAAGTAGGGGTCCTTTTCTCTCTATTAGTCAAGTGTTTTAAAATCAGACATCAACGGTTATCTTCTGAATGTGCTGTAGCTGTAATTTGAAAGGTGAGATTTTCTTTCTGCATTTCTATTATTAATAATGCTATGGAATTCTCTCTAGACAACTATATATAACCTTTGTCTTTAACAGACAGCAGCATGTAGAAAACTCTTCTTCAACCCAGACTGTACTTCCGCCAGTCTCCAGTGGCAATAATGCAGCCATGACATTATTACAACCAGTTAACGTTAACAGCAAAGGCTACAAAGTTGCTGCAAATGGCTATAATGGGAACAATTACACTACTAATAGCTACAATGGGAATGTTTCACCTACAAATGGCTACGATGGCAGCATTTCACCTACAAATGGCTACAATGGCAGCGTTTTACCTACAAATGGCTACAATGGCAGCGTTTTACCTACAAATGGCAGCATTTTACCTACAAATGGCAGCATTTCACCTACAAATGGCTACAATGGCAGCATTTTACCTACAAATGGCTATAATGGCAGCATTTTACCTACAAATGGCAACAATGGCAGCGTTTTACCTACAAATGGCAACAATGGCAGCGTTTTACCTACAAATGACTACAATGGCAGCGTTTTACCTACAAATGGCTACAATGGCAGCGTTTTACCTATAAATGGCTACAATGGCAGCGTTTCACCTACAAATGGCTACAGTGGAAACACAAACGCAGTAAATGGTTACAGTGGAAATGGTTACCAGAGCAATGGTTACCACAGCAACGGTTACTCCAGCAATGGTTACAGCATCAGTGGATACAGTAGCAATGGCTATGGTGGCAATAGACAAAATGCTAAAGCACATGCAACTCGAAGACGCTTCCTTCCTCCTACTCCATCAGGTGAAGAAGCTCTTTACTTGGCCATGTGGTGTATTTTCATTATTAATAAGTACCCATACATGACTGTTGTCCTTACTCCCTGTTGTACTGTGTTAGGACGCAGGCCAAATTTCACGATCCAGTGTTTGAGGAGACAAGATAGCGTTGATGACATCCCCATCCCTGGTACTTATCACCAGAACTCACCTCCCTGTAGAGCACGAGAGCAGGTAATGCTTCAGTTTACTGTTTACACTTTATATCTAGTTTATAAATTAAATTACTGTAATAGACTATTTTTATCCTATCATTTGGTGGACCATCTGTTAATGCTTATGCCAAAGACTTCTGTGTAGCAAGCACCTGTGTATCCTCTCTAAATACCTTCTGTCTAACTAATTCCTTTAAGTGCATGCAAGGGCGCAGTGTTTTGTTTGTGCTCCTGATTCAACAGTGAATAGTAAACTTGAAGCTATTTCAAATCAAATCATTAATGCAATATATCGGAATACAGTGCTGTGACAAAGTAATTATTGATAAATGTTTCAGATTATCCAACACAAATCTTTTAAATGATCATTCCATTTATCAAAGATTTATTCAAACCTATATACCTATGATACTTGTGATGGGTCTTTTCCATACCTGTGCAGGAAATTTGGCCCATTTTTTTTTTTTATTTAATTCGGGTACATTGGAGGGATTTCAGGCATGAACTGATTGTTTAAAGTCTTTCCACAGCATCTCAATGTGACACTTTGTCTCGATCACTCCTTAATTTAGTACCTTTTGAGCCTTTCTGAGGTGGTCTTGCTTGTGTATTTCAGATCATTATCCTGCTGTAGGTCCTAAACTGATGTGCAGATATTCTCCTTCAGGATTTTCTGATAGAGAGCAGAATTCCTGATTTCATCATTTAGTTGTCCAGATCCAGTTTAGGTTCAGTGGTAGTACAGTGGTTAAGACATTAGACTACTGATCTGAAGGTCATGAGTTCAAATCCACCAAGCTGCCACTGTTGGGCCCCTCAGCAAGGCCCTTAACCCTCAACTGCTCAGCTGTATAAATGAGATAAATGTAAGTCACTCTGGATAAGTAAATGTAAATGTAAATCCTGCAGAAGCAAAGAAGCCCCAGTCCATCACATTACCTCCATCACGTTTAACTGTTGGTATGATGTTCCTATGCTGAAATGAAGTGTTAGATTTACACCAGACCCATGTATTCCAAAAAGTTCCACCTTTGACTCCATCCACAGAGTATTATGGCAAAAGTCTTGTGGGTCATCTTTTGGTCAGCAGTGTTTTGTGCCTTGCAAATCTCCCATGGATGCCATTTTTGCCCCGTGTCATTCTTATTGTGGAATCATGTACATTTACCATAATTGAGGCAAGTGAGTCCTGCAGTTCTTTAGATATTCATCTGGGTTCTTTTGCGACATCCTGGATGAGTTGTCAATGTGATCTTGGTAAACTTTTGGTAGTCCGGCCACTTCTGGGATGGTTCACCACTGTTCCATGTTTTCTCCATTTGTAGATAATGGCTCTCACTGTGATATGCTGGAGTCCCAGAGCCTTAGAAATTACTTTATAATGCTTTCCAGACTGGTAGATTTCAATGACATTGTTTCAGATCTGTATTTGAATCTCTTTAGACCATGGCATCATGTGATTCTTTTTGAGAACTTCTAGACTTCTTCACATTGCCAGACAGGTTCTATTTATGTGATGTTTAGGTTCAACAGGTCTGGCACTAATCATGGCTTGGGTGCATAGTGAAATTGAACCAACAGTTAATTAAAATTGGTTAATTGGTTGACAACTTTAATATTGTTTTTAAGTGTTTATGTATTTTTTTCCCATTTATTGCTGTTTAATGGTCTGAAACATTCAATGGGCAAATACTTTTTCACGGCACTGTATGTTAATTAACATTAAACCCAAACTCTTTACAGGTACAAAACAATTATGACTCTCGGCGCAGCAGCATTTCCTCAGCAGCCTCATGGGCGAGCACTCAGGCACGGCCAGCCCATCTGCTATATGCTCCCCTCGTCCTGGTGGATGAGGCAGGTGGAACTCAGACCATTTGGAGCGACAATAATGGTAGCTCCAGTCTGCCAGCTGCAGCCCGTCCTGGGTGGCACACAACCCAGGGTGCCTCTGTATCCCAGCAGCAGCAAGCATATGCTTCTCTGAGGGTGCCATCCCAGCAAGGCCCATCCTACGTGGACAAAGGAAGTGCTGATAGCCTCGTAGAGTCGGTCAGTACAGTTACACACTCAGTCAATGTACCTGGAAGCACATGTATGAATGAATGAATGAATGAATGAATGAATCCTTGAAAAGACAATGTTTACACAAATCAACAAACAAACACGATTACACATGGCCTATTTAAAGTAGCATTTGAAATTGCACATTGACCCATTGAGATTGCATATTGCACTGGAGTTAGCTTTTTTATTTACTCTACTACACATTTCACTGAACTAGCATGAATGAACCATAGAATATTCAACATATATAAATATTACTATTGCCGGTTTGTAACATGAACTGACATTTCTTTTCTGTAGATCCTAATATCTGAAGGTTTGGGCCTCTATGCCAAAGATCCAAAATTCGTAGACTTTACTAAGCGAGAGATCGCTGATGCATGCAACATGACCCTGGATGAGATGGAGACTGCTGCGACCGACTTGCTGAATCGGAGTCCACCTGGGCAGCCAGTCAATCACTTTGAGGAGGATCTGTCTGATGAAATTAACTGTGTGAATTCATACTGAAATCATACTGAAGGTTCTCAGTCTGAGAGAATAAAGGCATATTAGAAAGACAATTGGAGAATAACACAAAGAAAGCAGTTTGGGCCAAGGTTAAGTAAATGACAACGTGGCAGATTTTGTCTGTGGTACTCTATAGATTCATAGTGTACAGACCTGTGCTTTTGCAACAAACTTATAACTCCATGATTTTAAACAGTTTTTGCTGACCGAAACTGTCAGATATCTCTATGATGTCTGTGAGTTGACTTGGGAATTTTAAACAAATGATTACACAGACCTGAATCACCTCTGCTTAGATATGAGATGGAAAAAATCAGGTAAAACATATCTGATATATTGATCAATACCTGATCTCATGACGATAACCTTACCAAAAGTCTGCTATTACAGCTCTTAGTCTTCCTAAAGATCTATCAGTATTTACCTTTATTCTGCTTATACTTTATGTCACAAGGATTTGTGTCTATTGTATTAGGAATTAAAGATGAGGAAAATAGCATTAGCCTTTTATATATGATATAATGATAGTTGAAATAGGAATAGATTAAAATGTACATTCTTTATAAATGTCACTTGCATTTTACTTGTATTTTAGAATGAGCTATAGATTTTGGTATTAGCTCTGTTATTATGCATACACTCCAGAGTTTTATGTGTGTAATAAATGATTCTGCTCTTTTACATTTTCTTTTCTATTTAATGCACATTGTTTTTCTCCGCCATCAATCCAAGGCCCGCAATCAATCTACACTCAGCTCTATATTAGAAATTTGACACTGTTTAATTGTTCTTTGGCCCTCCCTCTAAGGGCATCTTTAGACTAAATCTGTCTCTAATGAATGTTTTTGTTCTTTCTTTTATGTCCAGTGTAGGATATATGGTGGTTATTATACACTTCTAAGTACTCTGTGACTTTATCTATACATGGTTCAGGGGCTCTTGTGAAGTCTGATGGCATCATAAATTCATTCCAGGATATTTTAACTCCAAACCTGGTTGCCTCTGCTAGGAGGTTCAGACATGCCACCAGTCTTTGAACAATTATGACCCCAAACATACGTCCACATAAAAAGTGTTTTCCAAAGAGTTTCCAAAGAGCATCTCTTTCTCTTGATGAATTGAATAACATTGAAAATCTGTAGTCAAAGATTTGTAAAAATCTGTAAACAATGCTCTGGTGTCCAGCACAAACGGAAGTCCAAAATGGATACGTGGATGATGGGAAACACACCATCCTCTGGTGGGGGCAAACTAAGAAGAAAACAAAAGAACAAAATGAACTATCAGTGCATAACCAAATACATGGCATAACCAAATATTCAAAATGGCTGGAAGTGGTGCTGAATGCCGTCTTCCACTTGTCACCCTTCCGATTGCACATGAGATTGTAGGCACTCCGAAGGTCCAAATTGGTAAAATATTTGGCCTCTCTAAGCTGCTCCAGGCCTGGGGGTACGAGCAGAAGTGGGTGAGGGTACTTGACTAGGACAAACCTTTATAGTCTATAGAGGGCCAGTGGCTGCCCCCATTTTTCTCCACAGAAAAGAAGCCAGCAGAGGCAGGGGACATGGAGTGCCAGATGTGCCCTTATTCCATGGCCTCCTGGAAGTAGTCCTCTATGGCCTGGTCCTCAGGCAAGGACAGGGTGTGCAAATAATTACACGGGGGGTGCACCCAAGCAGGAGATCCACGGCACAATCAAAGGGCCGGTGAGAAGGTAGGCCTTCCTTCTTCTTTTTATCAAACACCTCCAAGAGATGGCACATGAACATGAATTTGGGTCTCCATATGTGCAGTTTGGACCAGGCAGACTGCTAGATTAAGGCAGTTTCAAAAACAATAGGAAACCATTTATTAATTTCCCCCTCTTTCCTAGAGATGAGGGGGTCATGAAGGCTCAGCCAGCCGATCCTTGGTAACCGGCGGCTTGGGTGAGTCTATGCACATAAGTGACTATCTTTCTTCATGAAGAAGTCCTACTCAGAGTGTGACTGGAGTGGTTTGCTGCCAGACTGAACCACTGCCAATGGGGGAGCCATCCACTGCATGGATGGGGTATCTAACTTATCAGAGGGGATGGTGTGTGCCTCCACTGTGGCTCTGTCTATGAATCTGGCAGCTGCTCCAGAGTTCACAAGGGCTGTAAAAGACAGGACACCGGTTGGAGCAGATTATCTGAACCAGAATGGTGAGATCTATGGGATTCAATGAAACTGGGCTACTCACCACATGCACCAGGGAATGGCTATTAGGGCCACTCCTGGAGTGTGGAGTAGCGGTAGGCCTGGTAGAGCAGTTTGCAACAGCATGGCCGCTTTCCCTGCAGAAGAAGCAAAGGTGGTGGGTTGCCCTTCATCTCTTCACCTGGCTCGTCAGGCAAAGGGCTCCCAGTACCATGGGCTCCGGCTCCTCCTTGGGCTTCTCTGGGGTCAGCTGGTTTGTCAGGAGGTTGTCCAGGGTGATGGACGTCGCAATTGAGTGTCTCCAGACTCATGTCCGCACCACGGCACGCCAACTCACTATGGACCTCCGGGTGGAGGCCTCTGCAAAATGTGGCCCTTAAGGCAGGCTCATTCCAGCCACTCTCCTCAGTGAGGGTATGAAACTCTAGGGCATAGTCAGCAGCCCGACAGCTGCTCTGCAAGACAGAAAGGAGATGCTCTCCAGTGCTCCGCCATCAGTGCTGTGGTCAAATACCTGACGAAAGCATTCAATGAATCTGGTGTAAGAACGGGTGTCCTCACCTGCATGGTGTCAGAGAGCAGTGGCCCACTGGAGGCCTCATCCACTCAGCAGGCTGATGACCATGGCTATCTTCTGCTGGTCATGGAGGTCAGTGTGAAACCCTTGTACCCATTGAGCTTGCCACCATAGCACTCCGGAAGAGCGCAGACAACGCGGGTCGCCGGTGTGGGGACGGCTTCCACATGCTGGAGCACTTCCCTGTGACGAATGGTGGCCAAGACCTCCTCCACCTGCTCTGTGCAATGCAAGCGTACCTGCTGCATCTTACAAATGTCTGCTGACTCCATAGTGAGGCGGATCAACGTCTAATGATCCCACACTGGCTGGAGTCAAGTGCAGTTATATATTTATTGTGACCCAGCAGGGTAAATGTGTACACAAAAACAGCTAGGATGTAAGTTCAAACGTGGTCAAGCAAAGGGGAATGACAAACAAGTCCAGCACAAACGGAAGTCCAAAACGTGTATATGCAGATGTACGTTTGTAAGATTTAAAAAAATGCGTTCCACAGAAAAGTGCCAATATTTCTGGAATGCATATGTTGTATATGACAGTTTTCTTGCAATATACTTTCTCCATTACGTAATTCATACAGAAGCAAATTTTTTCCATGCAAGAAAAAAAAAATCTCCATCAGCATTTCATTATTATGATGACAAAACAGCTGATGAAAATAGCATCTTGTTACTAGAAGAAAACATATTGTTCTTATGACAATAACATCTTGTTATCATGAGATGACACTGTGTATCTTGTTACATCAGAAAGTCTCCTTATTAGCATAAAAGCATCATGTGTCTTCTTGCAATAACGAGATGTTTTTCTTGTAACCCTGAGACGTTTTTTTTGTGTGTGTGTTAGGGTAAACAGCTGCATTCTCATGCATTTCTCATAATGAGATTCTAGAGGCAAGCTATAGAATAGATTTTACTCTGAGTATTATAGGCTATTTTCAACCATCTATAAGAAGCTTTATAAAAAATTAAAAAAAAAATAGTGTGTGATGACACATCCTGTGCCGCACACAGATCCTTGGCCCTGCGCCATGCTTAGAGGCTACACCTCAAATCACGTTTGCAGGCGTTGTTTACTATGTAGTGCGGTAATATGCGGTTTGGGACGCAGCCCGTCTGTCTCTGCGTCAGCTCTTCGGCACAGCGTGCGTCCCTCCCTCCGCTGCGCTCCTGATCCTCTTATCCACTGAAGCAGCGGATAAAGATGGATGTAGTCAACCAGGTAGGCTTCCCGATTGCACCTTAATGAATTACAAACGCAACGTTTTTGCGCTGCTTTATAGCGTGGAATTGTCTCGAACAGTGGTGTCGGCTGCGCATCAGGGACGTTTTAAGGGCATTTCAGGGGGAAATGAGGAAAGATTTACAATGCACTGAACCACCGGTACTGAAGAGCACTGGTATGACTGTGTGTCTGTCATTGCAGGATGTCGAGCGCAAAAAAAATGCAAGAAAGGACGTCGACAATCTCTAATGCATGATGTATATGTTGATGAGGGTCTGTTATGATTGCACACTGCTATTGCATAATGCATCATTTGTGTTGATGTTTTGACTTTGAGATTTTATCTGCCTGGCTACAGCAGACTGGTGGTGGTGTCAAAAATAACCTGGCTACAGTATACTACAGCCGCAGCATTTCTGCGCCACCTCGACGTTTTATCCTAGGGTTTTTTTTTTATTTATTTATTTATTTTTTTATTCAGAATGGCGCATTGATGCTTTCAGATGGCAGTGTTCTTTTAAAATACGCCATAAAGCGCATACTGCGTACTAATGCGTGTAGTATTCTGACGTGTCTCATTTGCATAATATGCAAATCCAAAACTATGCATAAACGGTATGATTTTAATGGATGAAACACAGTAGCGAGGGCTTCATTCTGTCCATCGATAGATAGATAGATAGATACCTAGATAGGTAGACATAGGGATAGATTAAACGGGGTGCCGTACAATCACCGTACGGCGTTCTCACTGCATAGCGGCGTTCTCTCAAACATCACATCCATCCGTAAGCACTGTTTTGCTGCAGCCAGCAATTGTTGTCCGTTTGCACTCTCCCAGAGGAAATGTGCAGATAAGCAGCTTTGGCTAAGTCTGATGGTTAGGAAGTGTCTGCTCTCTGTCGCACTCTAATGTCCTGCTGTCCTGTTGCTAGGCCAAAAATCCCTGTCTGGTAAAAATCCCAAGCTGCATACTGCATAACGAGACACTTTTCTAATCGTCGGAGGTAAAAAGGCAAAAATATGCAGTTTGGGATGTAGCCCAGGTTTAGTAAGCTGTAGGGATCAGTACAGATTCAGCACAACAATGCCTATGTACCGTATTTTGCTCAATCATGGATGCGCTTTGTATATAAGATCTGTATTATACAATGACTAAAATGTACATAACCAGGAATGCAGTGTTGATGGATAGAAAGTAAGTATGTTTTGTGTGTGTTTTTGTACAGTTGGTTGCCACTGGGCAGTTCACTATCATCAAACAGCCTTTAGGATTCATAAAGATCCTACAATGGGTGAGTGAAGGATTTCCTGTCACTAGACTGAACCATAGAAATTTTTTTTTTATCTTATGCCAAAACATTCATT
>JANCOA010000039.1:2711702-2724757 GCA_024363135.1 Leptodoras oyakawai
CCGGCTGGGCACCGGCTCCCCCGTGACCCCGTAACTGGGAATAAGCGGTACAGAAAATGACTGACTGACTGACAATGACCTTCTTGCTGTGAGGCGACAGTGCTACCCACCAAGCCACCGTGTCGCCCCATGTGTAAAATTACATTACATAAAGATTTCCACACACTTTTCCACACAGTTTTGACCATATAGTGTGTCATTGATTTATATATAGATTTATGACTAATTTTTTCTAATACAAATCTACTTTATGACGCTTTACCAGTTTGTCCAGCTCGACTTATATATGTATATATGTATATAGCTACAGAAATATTTTTCCGCTCCCGGACTTTTATTCTGACAAGATATTTTTATAGCTTCCTGTTGAGGCGTCGCTTCTCATCACACACTGCATGAGGGAAGCGTGGTGTGCTGTGGGCAGGTAAACACATTACCGTTCACGGAGCGGATACGGTATGTTCACGCTGTGTTTAGGGAAAGAAACTTAACAGCTGCTTTATAAATATATATATCAACATATACGTCGATATCAGTGGTGGAGTTCCGGGTATGAGCGCAAAATCAGCGAGGACGCGCCTCACCAGAACGTTCGACACACTAGCTTGGAGTCAGAACTACCGTTACGGCTCGGGTTGCGTCCCAAATGCTTGCGAGTGCACTTCCTTTGGGCACTACATAAAACAGGAAGTAGTCGCGGATACGCTCTATTTAGCGCACTACATAGTCTTTTAGGAAGGCATTTGAGACCGAGTCGGGGTTTTGTCAGGTACGAGCCTGGGTAAGCTAACTCTCGGCTAGGTTGTTAGCTAGCATGTGCGGTCGCGGATTAGCTGTCTAGCTAACCGCTAAGTTAGTATATATATATACACACAGTCTATATCATTGCGGGGTGTATAAATTTCTTTTTTATTTTAATATTTATAACGAAATGATTTATTAAATCGTCTAAAAGTTTTTTTTTACGTGTTTATTAATGTTTAGTCTGCTTTCAAGTGCTAACGCTGACGTTAGCCGTTTAGCTAAGATAGCTAGATAAAGTTAGCGGCTAACTAATTAAGCGTTGAGCTCAAAGTCAGGAATTTACGGGTTGTTCTGATAAAGAGCGACTTTATAAATAAAAAATTAAATAAATAAATAAAACGAAGGGACTGGTGTTTGTGAGAGCTGGAAGTGCGAACTGGAAGGAGTTCTGGACTTCTGCTAGCATGTCTTTGTCTTAAACTGGTTAAGCTGGGAGGCAGCCGTTTATACTGGTACGCTGCTAAATAAAACGCTTTTAACAGCCTTGTAGACGAGCAGAAGGTGTTTTAATATACAGATATATATGTAATGGAGATGTGTAGGCTGTAATTGTTGACGCAGAACCGAAAGCAAGTCTGAGTGCCTGCGAGAAAAGGGAGTATTTTGGCCCTGAGCCATGAGGAGCGGAGTTAGGAAAGTCCTGACTGCACTGAGGAGCAGAAAGACGAGGAAGCAGTGCTGCCTTTACACGCTGCCATGCCATGCCATGAGCCCATGTTTATTTTTCTGTCTTGTTTTTAAGGCTGTTAGATTGCCCCAGGGAGGGGTTGAGCTCTCTGTAAGCCTACACCAGCCCAGGGCCATGTTCGGATGGCTATATTTAAGCAGTTGCCCATGAGCTTGCATGATAGTCTTACATTGAAGCTCTACATTTAAGATCGACTCCTGTTTGCACCTGTCACTTCTTACGCTTGTTGGCGAAACTTGCTGTGCACACCAATTTTTGTCGTCTTCTTTTTTCTTTTCCAGACTTTTCTACTTTGTACATACATTATTTTGTATATACTGTTTATGATGACTTCGGTGGTTGCTGACGCCGCCCGAGGAAATCGGGACCGAGTGCAGCCACAGACCTCACACACCTCACAGCCACAGAAACAGATCCAGGTAGGCATAATCGCCTCCGTCCCCGGGTCTCTCGAGCACACGGGATCGCTTCCACATATAGCCACGTATAGAGTGCCTCGGAGACGCAGGATAATACGTTGTCCGGAGTCCAATTAAAAATATAGTTCTAATTATAGGATAACCGTATTCTACGACAGTGTGGACATTGGAAATGTTTAATCAGTTTACCGGTTAATGTTTTCTTAACTATATAGCACTTGGTAATAGAAGGGATTATTTGTTACTGCGCTGTCCAGTGTCACCCAAATGACGATGGGTTCCCTCTTGAGTCTGGTTCCTCTCAAGGTTTCTTCCTCTTATCATTTGAGGGAGTTTTTCCTTGCCACCGGGGCCACCGGCTTGCTCATTAGGGATAGCTTTTGGGGACAAGGCCTATAGGCCATGTCCTGATTTCTTGTCTATGTAAAGCTGCTTTGAGGCAATGTCCTTTGTTAAAAGCGCTTTTTAAATAAAATTGAAATTGAATAATAGATCAGAGATTTATTTCTATATATATATTTATATAGGCCACAGCAGAACAGATTCGTCTTGCTCAGATGATTGACAAAAACGATGCAGATTTCGAAGGGAAAGTCAAACAGGTGAGTACAGCCAGTTCATGATTCATAAAACCAGTCATATACGTGTCGTTCTTCTAGCTGACGCTTGCGCGTGTTTCAGCTCATCGAGGTCACGGGGCGAAATCAGGACGAGTGCATGGTGGCGCTTCACGACTGCAACGGGGACGTCAACAGGGCCATCAACTTCCTGTTGGAAGACGTTCCTGCCAAGGTGAATGGCGCACATCCTGGCCTGTCGAGACGTAAACGTGTTTTCATTTGTAATTACATGAGTCACTGAGTGCTGTTCCAAGAAATGTTGGAGATCAATATAATACTCCCGAACAGGCTTCTGTTACAAGGCTGCTATGGTGCGTTTGCCAAACGTTAACATGATCTCCAGGTGCAACCGGGGTGTCTGTACTGTAACCATGACGATGCAAATTGCAGCATTAGGCCGTTATTGTTTACTCTGCCTGCTGTGTTTGGTCAGGACTCCTGGGAGACGGTGGGGAAGAAGAAGAGCGTGGGTAAAGAAGGTGTGACGGCGGAGACAAAAGAGCGACGGGTCGACAAGGAGGGCAGGGGCCGCGGTGGTCCAAACAGACGCGGTCGCGGAGCCAGCCGCCCACAGGAAGGTGTGTAGTACGCATGCACGCAACAAGTGTGCTGTTTTTAAACCTCGTATTTCCTATTTTCAACAAGTAAAAATGTGCGATTTTATTTTTTTGTAGGCCGCACTGAGGAGAACGGGTTTGACTCGACTCCCGGAGAAAGAGGAGAGCGCGGGCGCAGAGGAAGAGGCAGAGGTTAGCACATGCATGAACGCACAAGCACATTGGATTACCTCAGAAATTCACACACCTGTTAATTATCTTTGTTTTAGGCTTCTTTGGGATTATGCCAGTAAATCGCTGTTATGTAACACTTAAAAAAAACAAACACTTTAAATACTTAATGCCCTCTTACAAGACAAAGCTGGTACTGGAACAATACAGTAGAATTGTTGGACAAAAGCGCTCTGAAATGTAATCCTGAAACCAAATAAGTTTTGATTACACTGTTTTCAGTCAGGACCCTACAGTTGCTCTGAGTTGTGGAAAGGGGGTTGTTGCTATGTTGCTATTTGTGTCGTGCTGTAACCGTCATTAGCAGGCCACACGCTCAGAGGAATGCGTCGAGTAGAGCAGCTGTGGCCAGGAGGAGACTCGCAGGGACGTATGACGAAAACCAGGCAAAGAATAAGAGATAGTGGCCATGTGTGTTCTGTCGCTTCAAACACACAGTTACCACTTTAACTTCCCTTGTATTTATATATATATATATATTTTTAGAATTCAGACAGGCCTTTGTGAAAGAATCTGCAGTTTGTGGGATTGATGGGAAAAGGTTTTTTTGGGACAAAGGTTATAGGTTGCACATTGACTTGTGTGAGTTCTAAACTGCTTGCAGAGAAACCCCAGGGTTTGGTACTCTGTGATTAACCAGGTCATCTGTTCTGTGCTTAGGTGCAGGAGGAAGAGGCCGAGGCCGAGGAGATGGTGTGAATAGGTACTCTCAGGGAATGGGGTGAGTCGAGGTTATCCATCTAAGATACTACTTTGCCTATAAAATGTTACTTCACAACCTTTTTGCTTTCCTATGCATATATAGTGTCTAGCTACAGACTTACAGAAACATTTGGTTTAGAGAAGTAAGGAATTATATAGCATCATCGTGGTACAACACCTTATCTCTGCGCTGAAAGCCGACAAGCAGTAGCCACATAAATATACACTGAAGTACCAGAAAATCTGGTATACCAGTTAATACGTGGTGGGTCCCCTATGGGATCTTGGAGGGAACGTTGCACAGTCTTCACGCTGATGTTTGTTGAGGCTCCAGCATTGAATTCTGATGTCACCTGAGGCAGTGTTGAACGCCTATCATGAGAAACAATGCTCATATGTGAAACTCCAACTATCAAACCGCACCGAAAATCACCAAATTGTGATAACTAGCCATTCTCGGGGCGGAAACGGCTCTAGAAGCTTCCATAGATGTCCGTCGCTTTGAATGCACACTGGCAGATGCAACCAGTGACGTGCATAGGTGGTGTTGCTATGTATTTTGCTCCTGTGCCAGTTTTTCTGGTACTTCAGTGTACTGATTTTTGAAAAATGTAATTAATTAATGTAATTATTTTGCCAGCAGTGCTACTGGTCCCTCTGCTCACTTGCAGCTAAACACTAAAATACAATCAACCTTTGTACAAGTATAGATTTATATCCTCAACCACCCCAAATCTCCAGAGTTTAGTATTACACTACTTTTAATACACAAGTACATTTTCCACCCATGTATAAAACTGAATCTTATTATGAAACGCATCATCCTTTCACGTGTTTGGCTTTGCAGGACGTTTTACACTGCTGATTACACTGGCACTGCTGATCCAGGAGAGACGGCCAACGACGCTACTGATGGAGCCGGTACGCTAATCTGTCTCAATTAGTATAGAACGTATGGAAATCATGACCAGAGATGGAACAGGGTGATCTTATGGGTTGAATGCATTTGAGCATTTTGTTTGCGTGTGTATTTAAGTACCTCATACTTTGCTCTGTACGTGACAGGAAACTGGAGAAATAACCTGGAAGAATGGGTTGCAGAAGACTGGAACGAAGATGTGCGTGACTAAACGTTTTTACGGTTTTATCCTACATTCAGACTAGCAAGCAGCAGAGACGAGCGGCTATTCACAACCTTTTTGCATTCCTACGCATATATAGTGTCTAGCTACAGAATTACAGAAACATTTGGTTTAGAGAAGTAAGGAATTATATAGCATCATCGTGGTACAACACCTTATCTCTGCGCTGAAAGCCGACAAGCAGTAGCCACATAAATATACACTGAAGTACCAGAAAATCTGGTATACCAGTTAATACTAAAAATACTAAAACTAAAAACTAAATGTTTTTACGGTTTTATCCTACATTCAGACTAGCAAGCAGCAGAGACTAGCGGCTATTCGTTTTCTATATCCGTGCGCTAAACGCAGACACGTTACTGTGACGGATGAATAGAGATTTTCTTTTTACTATGGAAATATAGTCTTAAAGCTCAAATCCAAGTGAAACCTTGGAAGGAAGTAGCAGAAGTAGCTTTGCTAATCTGCACGTTAAACTTGTACAAAGCTAATTTCTATATAATTATTAGTGTTCTCAGCGGTACAAAAAGCTGCTCGCATTTCTTAACAATGCAGAGCTGTGCACATCTACAAGCTTTAGTGGTGTGACTGTAGGATCATTGATTTTTATTTTTTTTTTTCGTATAGAATGTTTAGCCTTTGCTCATTTGTGTCCATTTTTCTTTTTCTCTTTTCTTCTAACAGCTTTCTGAGACCAAAGTGTTCACTGCCTCCTTTGCACTTGCTTCCCAGAACCACACAACAGCTGGACAGGCGTAAGAGCGCTTCTTTAACACATTAAAGACACACACTAGCATTTTTAAACCTAATTTCTATCCACCCTATGTGGATGGCGATACAGATATGGAAGCTTTCCCTGTACTTGAAAACCGTCTGCCTGCCCAAACCTCTGTCGTATTGGAAGTCTAAGGGTGCATTTCTCCCTCCTGCAGGGTTGATATGAATTCTCTGTTGCCTAAAGCTGCAGAGGTGGACTCTGACCTGGCTGGGTTGGAGCCGTCGTCCGCAGAGCCGCTCACACAGAGCCTGGTGTTTACCAACTCTCAACAACAAACGGCTCTCACACAGACGCACAGCTATGCCTCGGCTGCGGCCAACAGCTATGCTTCTGCTGCTGCTGGCACCTACGCCCACGCCGCCTCGGTGAGAACACACGCGCGGAAGGTCTATTGCGGCTGCGCTAATTTGGTTACCGGATTCTGTGGCCTGGTTTTCATTTCATTCAGTTTGCACTAAATTTTGTTTTGTTTTACTTTTACTTAATTGTTAATAATAAATCAAATAACGAATATTCATCAAGGGCTTTTTAACTTTGAATTATAGAGAGTTTTCTCAAACGGTGCAGATATTTGCAGTAATGCAGAAATCTAATATGCAGACTGTTGTAGACTGAAAGGGACCTTCCATAGTGAACCAGCTGGAGCCTGTCTGACTTTTATGTAGTTAAAAGAATGAAAGCAATGCATATCAGTACCGCATTGCTCCATTTGTTCAGGCAAGTAGACTAAGCGATCAGTTTGCAGGCAGGGCATGAGCGGTTCATTATATATTCCCTGCTAAGGCTTTTAGTTTTTTAGTGCAAGAGATATAGGAGATGTCTAGATACTGTCGAAATTAGGTAGGGTTATCTATTATATATTTAACATCTTGGTAATTTTATTTATTTCATTTTGATTTCTTTTTTCCCCATTAGTCCTTGGGCTCAAGACCACCTCAGACTGAGGTACAGAAAACCGAGCCAGTCGCTGTCCCCCGCATCACTCCTGTGTCTAATCAGACGCCAGTCACCCTGACCAATGGCAGCCCTGTTGGAGAATCCAATTCTCCTCCCCCTGCTACAACTGCAAGCCTAACTTTGAATGAACCCAAAGCTGATATTCCTGTTACTGTTACTCACAGTGAGTAGGAGCCTAAACACTTTGACACACACATAATGTATATAAATTTGATGCATTCTAGCTTTCACACACTAACCTGGGTGCCTGGGACAAACAAACATGTCTGGGCTATTAGGCTTTTGTTTATCGTTGATTGGCTAATGGGTGTCTAGTGGACTACTGATATGGCCTTTTCCCCCTCCTATCCTATCTCAAAGCGAAAATGTCAGCAGTAAGCATGCTGTTGTCACATTAAGGAACATCCTTTGTTATATCAAAGCTGTTCTCAGGTAGTGGCTTAAGGACTGTGGCGATGTAGAATTACAGGATTTGAGTCCTCGTTTATTGGCATGTCTCAGCATTGATGCTCTTGGACGTAAATTACATTGGCAGACTGTTGGCTTAGCTAATTACGTTTCCTGGAAACCAAATTGTTGACCCGGGCAAGCACACTGTTACTTTCTCTTTCGTGTTTCTTCCCTTCATACAGACCAGAAATACGTGTTTATGGAACCTACATTTAACTGATTTATTGACAGCATAGTGATCTCAATGAATAGATAGAGGTTACTAGTTTATACTACACTGTCTGTTTTATCAGCTCCAGACTGGAGACTGTAGTCCATCTGTTTTTCTGCAGACTTTGTTAGCCCCCTTTTATGCTGTTCTTCTGTGGTCATGACCCCTACAGAGCAGATATTATTTGGGTTGTGGATGATTGGATCAGACACTGCAGTGACCCTGATGTGGTGTGTTAGTATCTGGATCAGACACTACAGTGCTGCTGAAGTTTTTAAACCCCTCAGTGTCACTGCTGGTCTGAGAATAGTCCACCAGCCAACAGTGCCCTGTGGGTAGCATCCTGTGATCATCCACCATCCAAATAATACATGCCCTTTGGAGGTCCTGACCACTGAAGAACAGCTAACAGAGCCTGGGAAAAAAACAGATGGACTACAGTCTCTATCTGTAAAACGTGGAGCTGATAAAATGGACAAAGAGTGTAGATACAAGGAGGTGGTTTTAATGTTATGGCTGTTCAGTGTATATGTATGAACCAAATAATGGAAGCAGTTGAACTTTGAATAAGCCTTGATGCACTAAAGAGCTCAAGTTATACACTATTTAGATTGCTTTGTCCTTGTTTAACACCACAAGTTTTATTATTGAAAGTTTATTTGAATAGTTTATAAAGAACTCATTTTAGAAGTCTATAAGTGTTGTGCTGTACAATTATATGGATTATTTAAAGCAAAAGCTAATGCAGCATCAGAGTATATTAGGGTAACACCACAATAGTTCTAACAGTCTGTGCTGAACCACTCATCTTTGTCTTGCCCAGTGGATCTGAAGGCCCAGCCTGACCCCTCACCCATCCTCAGTCAGCTGATCCAGCAACAGAATTCCACACTCCTCTCGGACCTGCCGGCTCAGGCCCGAAACCCCTCTCCTCCTCTGCCTCTTCAAGACATGAGTTTGCCTGTGCTGAAACCCCTTGGAGAGACCAGTGCCCCCGCTGTCGCGGAATCCCATCAGCCCAAACAAATCAGACCACAGAGACGCAGAATGCCCCCTCCATCCAAAGTAAGAGTCTGAAATGTGGATGCTGATATCACTGTACACTTGGCACAAGGTTATGAGAGCCAGTGTGATAAAGGTGCATTTAGCAGCTAAACAATCTCAGGGTAGCTTCCTGATAGGTGCAGATTGCAGTGGTTGAAAAGGCTGAAAAGTTCTGAGGGTGCCCCTTTAGCTGATATTTTCAGTATTTTATTTTGGATTTCCAGATACCTTCTTCAGCAGTGGAGATGCCAGGCTCTGCTGATGTGCCTGGGCTGAATGTGCAGTTTGGTGCCCTGGATTTTGCTTCTGAGTCTGCTGTAGAAAGCAGTGGTCAGCCAGAGACAAGCAGCCAGGAACCTGATCCTCCTGTTGCCCAAACCCAGAGCAACCTGTACTCCAAACCAAGCCCTGTCAGGTTAGCGTGTGTGTGTGTATGTGTATGTCTGTATCTTCGGGAACTTCTGCAACTTCACTAGTATAACCATACCTTTAATTGGGACCCATCATTCTTGTCCTTTCAGTGAGCCAGTGGCTGTTCTTCCTGCTGCCCTACCTACAGCAACGATGGAGCCCAGATATACCTCTCCGTCTCTGGGGTTACCCACGGCCACAATCCCTGCACCTTCCTCTTCCTCCAGAGCAGAGTCTTCTAGTCTGCACAAGGAACCCACCACCACCACATCTGCCGCTGCTCTGACTGTAGGGCAAACAGCATGGCTGCTTATTTTAATCCATATATTACACTCTAAATATTTTTTGGCATTTCTGAACTGATTTTGTCTTATTTTGTTGTCAGTGTGTTTATTTAAATTTAAAGATAGTAATGCCGATTTGATTTGGCTAATTTCCTACAGATTAACTTTTACTAAAACTGTTCACTTTTGCCCATAGAATGGATTCTGCGAAGTACGGCCCTCCAGTACACAAGATGGTATGTCATTGGTGCTAAAGCACCAACTCTGTCCGATACACACCAAAACCCTTCTTTAGTGTAGTGACAACTTTAATCCAGTGTAGATAGTAGATTCTGTTGTGAATTAAACTGCAAGTGTGAATATTTCATGAGCTAAAAATAGTCAAGTTAGTTTAATTCACTTAGCCTAGACGGAAGGACGAACAATTGCATGGAGTTTATATCTGGATTTTGTTTCTTTGTAGCTGTCCCCTCAAGCACTCCTCAGTCCATGTCTACTGCACTGTCTTCTGAGAACAGCATGACTGCTTCATCCTTAACATCGCCCTTGTCGTCTGCACCAGCCCCAACACCCAGTACAGCTCTTCCTTCCCTCAGCAGGTAAATGTAGCTGCTGTATAGTGTATTTTTTTTTTGGGATGAATCCGAGATCATGCTTTACTTATTGAAAGTTCTATATCTTTTATTTATTTTTTTTAATTTGTCATGTAACTAGTGGAACTACATTAGGATCTGCTGCACCTGCCACTTCTGGACTCAATGTGAGTACCTTTTTCTTTTCACCATTGCCTACTTACTATATGGTGGATGTTCTAATGAAGGTATTTTCTTTCTCCTTAGGCTCAGGTGGCCAGTGATGTCAGTGGGAGTCTGTCTGCTTTCACAGGCTCAGTTCTCACCTCAAATGGCCTGAGCAACGGCGCACCAGGCCTTTCTACCAACGGCCCCTCAGCTCCATCCGCAGGACGTTCCACACAACTGCAGACTACCACTACCACCGGTACGCCATCCTGAAACAGTTGTTCATCTCTCTCTATTCATGCTGCAGCGCTAAATCTAATGTGCCTGTAGTTATTTATAAATATCTTAGTCTTTAGTCATAGTGTTTTTGTGTCTCTCCTCAGGCAAAGCACCACCCAACCTTGCTCAAGGTGTGCCTCCACTCTTGGCTAATCAGTACATCATGGGACCTGGAGGATTGCTTCCTGCTTATCCCGTAAGTCCAGTCCGGTTATTTATTTTTTTGTCACTGAGTCATTGTAGTTTACAGTTCAGATCTTTTAAGCAGACGTTTCGTAATGAATTTTTGTTGTTTGGTGTGGTGTTATATAAAACGTTATTCCCCTCCTTGTGCCTTAAAGCAGATCTATGGCTATGAAGACTTGCAGATGATGCAGTCACGGCTACCCATTGTAAGTATTTTGTGGCAATGGCCCAGGTTTGGATGTTAAATGGAATTCAACTTTGTGATAAATTTGCATTTTTAAAACATTGCTGATGTTTATAGGCTGCTTTTAAATGCAGTGCATGATTGCTATGCAGCTGTATTTTGTGTTTTTATGTTTTGTTGAGTAGTTATTTGTTGATGTGACTTCTGTCTGTAGGATTATTATGGAATAACTGCCTTCCCTGGTACAACAACCCTTGCTGCCAGAGATGGAGGATTAACAAACAACCCTTACTCAGGTGACTGTCCATCTTGGAGTGCCACAATTTGAAATGCTCTTACCCTTTAAGACCTAACTATTTTGCAAAGTGCTGTGTTGCTGGCTGACTTCATATGCTGTACTTTGTCAATTCTACGGCATGCATGTGTGTAATCGTTGTTCTCTTTCTATACTCCGAAAGGTGACGCTACCAAATTTGCTCGTGGTGATGCGCCCTCCCCGGCACCCACTACCAGCCTCTCGTCAGTTGCTCCCTCGCAATCTGAGCCTGGCTCAGTTCCTCCCCAAACACAGGCCCCACAGAACCCTGGCCAGGCCTACCTGAATCCCCCTCTGCCCCCTGGCTATGGCTATACCAGCCTGCCCTACTACACTGGCATGGCAGGTGTTCCCAGTGCCTTCCAGTACGGCCCCACCGTCTTCATGCCACCTGCCTCAGCCAAGCAGCATGCACAGTACCAGCACCAGGCTGCTTATGGCGGACACACCTATACGTCAGGTCAGCATTACTCACAAGGGACTGGTTAAGCCTTGCACATGAAGTGTAGACCTACATGCACTGCCTCTCACTCAGGAACTTTGTCTAACTTTTATAAGATTGAAACGTTTTCTATCACAAAGGTTTTGATGACCTGTCTCAAGCTCATGCTGGCGATTATGGAAAAGGATATGGCGGCAGCTCTCAGTCACAAGCCAAGCCGAGCAACAGCACAGGAAAAGGTCTTTCTCACACTTTCCTGTATTACTTTGATATAATGTCCTGACTTCTTTTGCAAAGTCTGAAAATCTAATCAAATAGAAATCTTGCCGACATTTTCCACCTATTGTTTGATGATGCAATATGGGGAATAGTAATACCGTGGCGGCTGACCTAAACACCTCTCTCCACAGCACCTTGTCTTTCGGGCTCTGCCAGCTCTGATCTTGGTGCGGCTGTGTACAACAAGACGCAGGTAAGACGTTACACCCAAAGCCAATTAATTTTTTTTAATAGTCTAGCGCATTTCATGCCTAATTACAGCTCTTAAACTGGATCTGTTTTCTTCAACCTAAATCTTGAAGAAACCCGACATGTTTTTCAGCCTCGTCTTCATCCACTGGGATGAATAATATCCAAAAAATGTTGAGTTGACTTTCAAGATCAAGAGATATGAGAAAGTGTTACTAATGCTTTTCTTGTGTTGAATATACCACGTTATCTGACCTGTTTTTTTTCCCCCTTTTGAACAGTCATTTGATAAACAGGGTTTCCCCACTGCCACCCCAGCAACGTTCAGTCTTCCGTCTGCTTTGGGAGGCACTGGACCCCTGAACCCCGGAGGGGCCCCTGGCTATGCTCCTACACCTTTCCTCCATATCCTGCCCCCTCATCAGCAGCCTCCTTCTCAACTCTTACACCACCACATGACCCAGGACACACAGGTACACTTGCTTTGCACTTTTAAGCAGGAATTGTCTTGATTTATTTCTGCCTGCTAAAGAATTTTGTCCAGCATGTGTTTTTATGCTTAGTGTAACGGGGCCTATTTGTTTTGGAGATTTTAATGAAGTGCGACTTCGCTGATTGTATTTAAGACCTATTTCTTGACATGCAAGCTCAGAAAAAAGTGCCTGAAGTGTTCTTTCAGTGCTGGCATTCATTCAGCAGCAAATATAGTTTAATACAGGGGTCTCAAACTCAATCCACAAAGGGCTGTGTGGGTGCAGGTTTTCCTTCCCACCAAGTAGAAGCAGACTTTCACACTACTGAAAGTCAGGATCCACTGATTAGATTCATTGATTAAACACAGGTGGAATGAGGTGTGGTGGCTTCTGCTTGGCTGGAAGGAAAACCTGCACCCCTACAGCCCTTTGTGGATTGAGTTTGAGACCCCTGGTTTAATACAATTCAAAATTCTCCCCTTTTTGCAGTGAAGGGATTTGGGAGAGATAAGAAATGCTGCATGTTTATCATATACAGTACAGGCCAAAAGTTTGGACACACCTTCTCATTCAATGGGTTTTCTTTATTTACATGACTATTTACATTGTAGATTCTCACTGAAGGCATCAAAACTAGTTCATTCATAATATAATTCATATGATAAAATA
>JANCOA010000039.1:2746640-2758165 GCA_024363135.1 Leptodoras oyakawai
AATGTAAATAGTCATGAAAATAAAGAAAACGCATTGAATGAGAAGGTGTGTCCAAACTTTTGGCCTGTAATGTATATACAGGACTTGGTAGATGGAGCTGGCTGTTAAAGATTCAGTCCCTAGAATTAGCTCAGTCCTCTTTGTATTGATTTCTTCATAGCCAATTTACTTTTCACATTCACAGACTTTTCACTTGCGGCCTAATATCCAATATACTGGGATACTGTTAATCACAGTGCATTTTGAAAGTGTGCACCATTTCATTGCAATATTGATTTGACGTGTATTCTGTTTCAACCTTGAAATTCTGTATTTCTGCAAGATTTACCAGAGGTGATCAGGTGAACAGGGCATATAAAAGCCCAATAGCTTACAGTACATGTCAGAGCAAAAAAGACACAGTTAACAAGATTGTGTTAAGACTTACATCTGGGCTGGAGTATCAAAAGTTATCTATATGGTCCTAAAGAGCAAAGAGATTTCCATCATTCCATCAGAAAGGGAGATATTGAACCCAGCCAGCCTATGGATGAGAAGAGCTTTAATCAATGAGGTGACGAAAAATCACAGTGATAGGATTCCAGAGTTCCTATGTTGTCTAGGATAACCGTTTGTGCAGCCCTTTACCAGTCAGGCCTTCATGGTCGAGCAGTCACATGAATTTACTTGTCAGGAAAAGGCATGTGACTCTTCACTTTGCTAAAATGCATCTAAAGGACATTTAGGCAATGGCAAAGATTTAATTGTCTGATGCATCACCTAGTCAGTTCCATCATTACAATGACAGTAACCTCATTCTGAAGGGATGTTTTGGCAGCAGGCTGAGAGTATTGTCAAGACTGAGCAAAAAACTTTAAGGAAAATATGCTCAAGTGTTCGAAACAGTGTGGGAGTGGCTTGAAGACAAGTCTGTAAGTGTCCTTGAGTGGCCCTGCCAGACCTGAAAATAGCAGTTCATTGGTGCTCTCCAGTTTGAGAGTTTCTACAGACTCGAATGAGAAAGGACCCCCAAATCCAGATGTGCCAATCTTACAGCATGATGGTCAAGAAGACACAAGAATGTAAAAGAAAATAAAATCCCAGCACTTTTTACCACAAGTAGTACTGTCTCTAAATCTAACAGTGCAAGTATTAGTTCTCCCAATGGAAACAAAATACCAAAAACTCACTAGTTAGTTACCAGGCACAGTTAAGAGAATCCTTTACATGCAGACACCATGTTGTGGGTTCAGAGCATGATATCGTGTTGTGTGTGGTGTTTAAATTGTTGGTAATTGGGTCATTGTGAAACTGAACTACTACACTTATCACACACACACACACACAAACACAGTGTTTCTCCTCTGAGATGATCTTGGAGAGACTTGATAAATTCCACACTAAGGCATAAAAACCTGTAATCTCTTAGACAGAAAGACTTCCTACAAGTATATTTTTACAATGCCATGAAATACTTGCCAAAATACTAACACTGTTCTCTCCCTGTCTGTAGATCACTACAGATCTAAGGCAACGTTGCACAGACAGTCATACCGGAACATCAGCATCGGCTCCAATGGCTGCTGGGATCATTGCTCTTGCCTTAGAGGCAAAGTAAGACTTCATTCAAGTCAAATACAACCCCTTCCATGAAATCACACCTACCGGTTTCTGTGGTGGAGCTATCTGCGGTGTTGGTTTCGATTTCGAAATCTGATGTGCTTTTCCTATAAGCATGTTGTTGGTTCCCAGTTTGACGTGGCAAAGATTTGCAGATTTTGAGCAAAACTTTAGCTGCCACTTAACGGATGAATCTTGGCTTTATATATTAATCATTTTTTTTTATACTTGCATATGAGATGTGATGAATTAAGACTAAAAGATATTTTTTCAAATGAATAAATATATACATTTATTTTTCTTTTGACCTACAGCCCTCTACTGACATGGAGGGATGTACAGCACATCATTGTGAAAACGTCACGTGCTGGCCACCTCAGTGCTCCTGACTGGAAAACGAATGCAGCAGGATACAATGGTATTGGCTTTTAAATTCTTTATGAACCCTAACCATTTATAGCACCTTACTATCCTGCTAACCTCCTTTGTATAATACATCTCCAAGAATGAAATTCAGTTGGAGCTGTATCCTTGCTGCTATCAACATAATTCAGTTATGCTAAAGAAAGTTTGGATATAACTCATTATGAAAGCTTCTGCTTAAAGGTGATTAGTGTGGTGTATAATGGCTTCATCACTGGAAAATGTTTCTTACTCCAGTTAAGGATACTTCCTTATTTAAGTTTATATAAGTTTATCTGATTATGAGCATGGGTGAGAAAGGGAAAACTCAGGAGACAGCAGGAATTTAAGCAGAGCTCTGGGCTCTCACTTATTTATTATGTTCATGCCAAGGGAATCTGCCAGTACCCCTTGGTTAAATCCAGTGCTGAATGAAAGTGAGCTGAGCATAGCTGATCAAGCCATATGCAGCAACTTTAGACACAGACTAACTCGTCGGTCTTGGGCATCAAGACAACTGAGGTGCTCCAATGCTGTGTTGTGACTGGGTAGGGGCCACTCAGCATCCTGTGATCTCTGCGATGGGGACAGGTGGTTTCCAAAGGGGATTGGGATGAATTAAGCTGTCTGCATGTTTTTAGACTTGCCTCATCTGACCTCATAGTCAGATTTTCAGACGCACTGTTGACCTCAAAGGGTCCTTGTCACTTGGCTAATAATTTAAAGCTCAACATGGGCAGTAAAACAAGTACCTTATCTCTTAGTACAAACTTGCTCTCTGATCAAGAACATATTGATTTTTGTTTTGCTTTAGAAGGTCCCTCCTTCCAGTTTTCCCTAATGATGTTTAGGATACCATGCAGCTTGGACCTGTACAATAATTTGAATGGGGAGAACCCTGGGGAGGCTTGAGGGACCTGTTATACTGCAAATAACAGAGCTTGAGCCACTTACCCCAGTTGCTAGCATCCTTGGAATGATGTTTTAAGCATCTGCTCAACCAGGCCATCAGTCTGTGGATACAATTCTTATAGTTTCCTTAGTACATGTGACATGAATGATGTGACTTGGTCAGTTAAGATCTCTTTCAGGATCCTGACTCAGGGGATCACAGTGCAACAGTACCTGCAGAGAAGCTGCAAAGATTTCCAGTTATCATGCTGTGTAATCCATTATGACTATGACCCATACCAGTTCCATACCAGTTCTTTCCATTGGGACATTAAGTAGCAGAAGTGGGAGCAATGGCACTTTTTGGGTGGCCAGCTAATTCACCAGCCGACATTTGCAACATGCCATACACCAACTGTATGCATAGCTGTGAATTACTGGCCAATAAAAGTGAGTCATTATATGGATTAGTGCCTTGTCTTGACCCAGATGTCCTGCCATGGGATTATGATGAGCCCCCAGGAATAACATTTCCTAACAGGTCTTCATAACCAACAGCTGGATTATTTCGTCCATCTGCTACATGAGTGTCCCACATCACAGAAAATAGGGGTGGTTTTGCAAAACATTAGGATTCACTGACCATTGATTGCTCTCACTTGGAAGGCACGCCTCAGGGTCTTGTTCCAAGTCCTCCCCAAGGGGTAGTCCCCAAGGGTAGTCCCTCCCAAATGGGAGAGACGGGGCCCTTCATACGCTCTGTGTCCTCCTGATATGGAACCGACTTCCTGCTCAATTGGGAAAGGCCTGGAATATTGGATCTGGATCAAAGTTCCTACCTCTATGTGGGAACACCAATTCGGGAAATTGCTGTCTTCCCTGCAGGGGCAACATGTCTTTGCAGGCTTGGCCCAAGCTCTGGTGGGAACAAGATGTACCCCCTGTGGATACATGTAGGGAGAGGTTGGAGGCAGGAGAGGAACACCAAGGTGGGAACCAGGTCTGAAATTCAGAGTCCTAGCACTGTGGTTCTGGGGAGCTGAAACTAGGGGGAGCGAGAGAATGATGGAGAGAGAATGACATCTGGGTCTGGAATCACAGCCAGGTGATCCTCTGCTAACTGCATGACTTTGTCGAGGGGTGTGGCCTGGTGGCACTGGACCCTCTGCACCATTCTGGGTGGTAGTAGAGTGAAGTATTGTTCCAGTAACCACAAGAGTCTTTCAGATGCTGCAAGTATGCAAAGGGGCAACTTACTGAGGCAAACTGCAGTGAACGTAAGCGTCAGTGCTGCTCATGTGGCGTCTGGGTGATGCCCACTTGCTCCAGCTGCATCCATGGTGGCAGCTGCTAGGCAGCAAGCTGGATTTCCCCCAAAAGCAAGGGGAAGGAGTAGCATTCCTATGTGTCCATTCCCATGCAACTGTGGCCTGCTCATAGAGCTCCAAGAAGGCTTCCGGTTCATCTGTAAAACCATCATGGTGAGCGTCAGATGTAGAACAGTGGCAGGGAACGCAGCTGGGAAGGTGGGGAGCTGTAGCAGCTTCTGGAGTGCCTACTGGGTCTCGACATGTCTTGACATGCAGCTGTTGCTCATGGCACAGGTTGAAAAGTGCTTGGTTTGGTGGAGGCTAGCAATAGATTTGATGATTTCGCTGAGCAGGGAGGCTTCCATGTTGGTGGTTGAGTCTTCTGGAAATCCTGGGTTTCAGCACCACTCTAGAACTAGACTCAGGAGACCTGCGGAATTTAAGCAGAGCTCCGGGCGCACTTTCAAACTCAACACAAACAAAAAAGCAGAAGTTTTGAGCACAAGCTCATGGCTTTGTCTTATTCAAGTGCACAGTTTTAGTGTGTTCTATGAGCTCCACCAATGATACCCCACTACTACTCTGTGGTTATGACATGAACTGAAAGCACAAAGAGACACATCAGTGTGTGAGAGGCAGTAAGTGATAAGTGAGACTCATCTCACTTTACCCGCAGGTTCAACCTAATGGAATAATACAAAGTTTATAAGCCATATCTCAATTGCTTAATAGGTAGCAAGACTGTCAGATATTAATCATGACATGTAAATGAAGTCATATATAAGAAATTTTGACATAACATTTAGAATGTCTTATTTTCATTTACAAACAAAATTATGTCCTTTGCATTGTAATCAAGGCCTTCATGTCACAGTTTATGCTCTCATCTTTGTTTGAAACTGAATATGTTTCATTTATCTACAGTTAGTCACTTATACGGTTTTGGGCTCATGGATGCAGAGGCCATGGTCAAAGAAGCTGAGAGATGGAAACAAGTCCCCACACAGCATATATGTGTGGAAAATGCAGATAGACAAATCAGGTAGTTCTACATGATTACATGACTCATCCACATGAGACTCATCCACAACACTTGTCTATAGGAGTTTTTCTTTCTCTATAAGTATCATTTTGTTTACAATGCCCAGGTTTATTTTTCCATTGTAAACCAAAGGTTCTGTTTTGGATTCTTCCCTCTAAAGGACCATTCGCCCAGAGCATGTTGTTCGCTCTGTTTACAAGGCGACGGGCTGTACAGATAATGCAAATCATCATGTCATTTATTTGGAACATGTGGTTGTACGCATCACCATAACCCACCCACGACGAGGAGACCTATCGATTAATCTGACTTCACCATCAGGGACAAAGTCGCAGCTCCTTGCCAACAGGTAAAATGCCCTGGTAAAAGCTATAAAATTAAGCATTTTGATATTTTAAAGTTATCTCTGGGATGTCTTTAAAGGGTAGATGATGTTCGTGCACAATTTGGTCACTTTCATATTAATGTAAGAACATTTCTGGCAACTTAAATGGGAAAGAATGGCTTTCACTGGTTGTTATATTGCTTTGTATCTTGCAGACTGTTTGACCACTCAATGGAGGGCTTTAAGAACTGGGAGTTCATGACTACTCACTGTTGGGGAGAGAAAGCTGCAGGCGACTGGATCCTGGAGATCTATGACTCTCCCTCACAAGTCCGGAGTCAAAAAGCTCCAGGTAGATACGCTCAAACCATTTCCTTATACCTGGAACTCTTTCCATTTATCTGTGATTCATTATTTATCATCCAGACAGAATGCACTACATTACCCCAATTTTTTTTTTCTTTTTTTTTTTTTCAAACCCCAGGCAAACTGAAGGAGTGGTCGTTGGTGCTTTATGGTACATCAGTGCACCCATATTCCTCCCGCAGTGACAAGCCTCGCTCTGTGGTAGAGTCTCCAGTTGAGGATGAGTATAGCGAGGAGTATGTGGGTAAGTAAACCTTGGGCATAACTTACATCAGAAAGGTTGCCAAAGCTTTTGAGTAATGCGTTCTGCCCACTCAAAGCAGAGTCCCATTCTTTGATCATAGAAATCTGTCATCTCTTGTAAGGCCCCTGTGACCCGGAGTGCAGTGAAAATGGCTGTGAGGGCCCTGGGCCCCACCAGTGCATCAACTGCCTGCACTACTTCCTCAAGTTTAAAAACAACACCAGGTACACCATGTGTATGTGTGCATGGACATACTGTAATGTATTCTCTTGGGGAGAAAATCAGGGTGTATATTTATAATTATATTTATATTTTGTGTTCTTTAAAATCTGCAGAGGCTTATAGCACTTTATAGCAACATATTAAGCTTACAGCTGATTCTGTTTTCTTTGGAAAAAATTTAAGTGAGCACACACACACACACACTCACAGATACACACATACAGCTATACTTGAGGCACACATCTGCAGCCAACGAGTTTCTGAGCCTCAGACTTTCTTATGGAAAGCTTTTCCTCATGGCTGTCAGCTACTTAGTTGTCTGATGGCTATCCCTTACTTGCTTCTCTTTCCGTTCCTACCTCTCGCCCTTTCAGGATGTGTGTGTCCGAGTGTCCACCTGGCTTTTTCCGGGATGATAAGAGGCGCTGTAAGAAGTGTTCCCCTCTATGTGAATCTTGCATTGGTAGTCGCAGCGATCAGTGTACGTCCTGCCGGCAAGGTTTTTACCTCAGAGAAGCAGTCAATACTTGCATCTATGCATGCCCTGAGGGCTACTATCTAGACGTTGGTAAGTTACTATTTCCTTTCCTCTTTTTTGCCTAATATTGTAAATACGGAACCACCCAAGGTTAGTCAGTAAAATATCATGCATGACTCTGTCTTCCAATTAGTGTATACTTTTTCCTTCCTCTCCAAACCTCAGACTCTTAAACACAGTGCTAGGACATGCCAACATCTGATGAGGTTTAATCATGAGATAATTACATTGCATTTGAGGTTTGACTCCTTGGTTTCTCTTGCAGATGCCAGTATGTATCGTAAATGCAACGAGAACTGCAAGAAATGTACTTCAGCAAATATTTGCACGGAATGTAAACCAGGGTTCAGGTAATTTCTCTTCATTCGGCTTAACGCCTATAACAAAGTCTAGTTTATTATTCTTTTTTTTTTTTTTTTTTTTTTTTAATTCTTCCAGTTAACACAGGGGCCACAATTTGTCCTGAAATGTAGCCTAAATCTCAACTCCACTGCCGTGCATCATGGCACAGTATCATTTGGCATGTTGTGTAACTGTACATGGTTAAAGTCAGGGAACTCTACATAAAAACTCACCAGAAAGGAACATGCTGGCCCAATTTTGAGAAGCTTGTGGAAACTCTTAACACATGGAATCCAGCATTTAACATTCAGATGCTGAAACACATTATCTAGAGAGTATTTCAGATTTCCCATACATGCCCGGCAACAGCAGTAGGAAAAGAGAGTGGGGAGAGGTGGAAAATGCAAGGGAAAGAGAAACAGGTTATGGCACATGGTGCCTCCCTAATGTACAGCAGCTGTGCTCTGTGAACAATTTTGAAATATGTTTGAGGAGTGATTTCTCCGCATCTGCCATAAAGGTTTTTCAGCCACACATTTGGTTTTCAAGCCTTGCTTTGTTTAACTGTTTCAGACTTGTTTAGACTACTGCTGGTCTAAACCATGGGTGATGAGCCTGAAATATAGTATATACAGATTTGTCTGTCAGTACACCCTCATGAATCTCAATACCCATGGTAATAGAGGAGCCTAGGTTAATTAATTGTCTTAATCAGAAATTATTATTATATAGTATCCAGATCTTTCTTAATATCTGATTTCTCTTTGCTAGTCTACAAGGGAATAGGTGTCAAATGACCTGTGAGGCTGGCACATACTACAACGGGCACAAACGGGTGTGTGAGCAATGCCATCCTGCTTGTGCTACATGTGCAGGTACTTGGAACTTTTTTCCATGAATGTTTTCCATGTTCTGACATTCTACCGTTTCTGGCAGCCTTTTGGGGGGGTGTTTTAGTTTTTACTTTTGTAATTCATTCAATGAATTGTTCAGCAAACCTGGCAATGAGTGAAGAGTTTCTGAGTCACGAGAAATGTTTTTAATAACTTTTTACGAAATTGTTTCATCATGGTTCAGCATAAACTTAAGAAAATGCGTATTTTACAGTAGTGATTCACAGACAGTTAGAATTTAGTTTGATGCTGTAATATTTTGTACTCAGGTACTGGCATGGAGGCATGCACTAAATGTGCAGAAGGATACTATCTTGAAGAGTGGCGCTGTGTTCCCAGTTGCAATGCAGGATACTACATGGCAGAGAAAACGGCGGAAAACGGAGAGGTCCAGAAGTCTTGCAACAAGTCAGTAGTACAGTCGTCACAGCACACAGTGAAGCTTTATTCAATAATGAAAGGTGCGACTATTCCTCTAAGGTTTGATTTTGGTTCTGGTTCCTCTGCAGGTGTCATCATACATGTTACACATGCACAGGTCCAGGAGATAGTAACTGCAGTGCGTGTGTCAACGGATATAACCTAGAAAACGGCGTGTGTCTTGTCAGCACTATTTGCAAAGATGGTGAGTACTAGCTTATTCATTCACGTTTTTTTCATCTCCAGCCTTGAGGCACTGAAGCCTCGTCCTTCTGTTAAACGTGTTCCCACTTTGACTGGATTTTGCTGCTGTCTAATGTTAGTAATTACAGATGAATCCTAAAATTACTGTCTTTGATTATATCTGTAATTATTATCTTTTTTTATGTATTCATTATTTTGATTAATTATTATCTATTTAAAAAAATGCATGACAATTAAATAAAAAATAAAAAAATTTAATCAAATTTGGCCATTCATTTACAGTGGACATTTTTTTAAATAATCCTAAACTGATAGACATTCTTAAAGTAATGCTTGTAAAGGGATTTTCTTACATTGAATCATACCAGTGATCATATAGCTTATCTCTAATTATATTTAATACACTACAAAAGCAAAAGCAATTACCAAACCTAATCCGTACGATGCACACTGTAAAAATTCAATTGCCCGGATTTGTTGCTATGATTGCTGATCAGTTTCTTAATGTTTGTTCTCCTTCTCCTCCCTATGATCTTTTTTTTTTCTACACCTTTCGATGGATTCCAAAATCATACACGGACATCCCCCTTCCTTCGACCCGTCTACTGGATTTAAAAACACGTTTCCCGCTACCTGTCATGATCACCTGATCTGCATCACTTCCTGTCCACTGCCCAATCACCTGCTGTACTTTTTTTTTTCTTTCTTCTCTCCTCTTCCTGCTCTGTGGAAAGCAAATGAAGAATCATGGGCTGAGGGAAGTTTCTGTGTATTGGTGAAAAAGAACAATCTGTGCCAGAGGAAGGTTCTGCAACAGCTTTGCTGTAGAACATGTTCTCTAAATGGCTGAAGGAACCGTAACGGCCCCACTCGCCGTTTGACGTTCAGCTAATTTATATTTCCAACCAAGAACCTCTAATATGGGACTATGCTGAGAGGTTTCTCGGTGCCAGAACTACAACAAACCTACCTTTTTACCTGTGTGTGTGGTTTTGGAAGAACTGTCAGGGTGTTGCAACTGAGATCAATAATATACAACAAATCATATGGTTCAGTATTTTGTGACCAAAGCATGGATGCCAAAATTTTTGTACCCTTTTTTTTTTTTGGGTCCAGAGATAAAATCAGAGAGGCGCACTGACTGACTAAGTGATGTTTCTTTGTTTTGTCTTCTAACAGTATGATGAAAGATGACTAAAGCCCAGTTTGTGCATTTTATAAATAAATTTGAAACCACCACTGAAGCCGTTTATTGTTTTTCAGCTTCAGCTACACATCTATGAGCAAAGAAAACGCATAAACTTAAACATAAACAGTGGAGAATATTCTATCATTTAAAAATAATTCTTAAGTTTGCTTCAGGAAAGATTTGTCCCTAGGTTTAAATGCCATCGTTTTAACCAGTATCTTAATTGCATAGAACTTTTCGCTGTTTAGAAAAGTGCTGGCTCAGGCTCTCTTAAGTGTGTGTGTATGTATGTGAATATGTGTGTGTGTGTGTGTGTGTGTGTGTGTGTGTGTATGCAGTGTTCACTCTACTTGGACTTGATATATGCATGTAGTAATAGTATTTTCACCCAAGACTGTTTACAAAACCTAAGACCCATGTTTTTTTTTTTATAGCTGGTGGTAAATAAGTTAGCAATCAACTAGTCCTTTTTTTCCTGTTTTACCACTACTAGGTCACATTTAATGTCTTTAGAATAACCAATAAATGCACATATACTCTTATAGTTTTCCAAACCACTTTATCAAAGGGCAATATTTTTTCCGACTGACATTAAAGCAGCTTAAAATTCATTTCGGTAGCACAGCATGTCCAGGTGTAGTCTGTGATTGATGGCTTGAAAGAAATGGTTCAATTTGGGGATGGTCACACGTCACCTAATGACACTTTCTAAGGTGTTATAATGGTTTTAATGCGCGGCCTGTGTAGTGCACTGTTCCTTCTTCAATATAATTTCAGTCTTTTTTGTGAATCAGTGATTTATTTTTTTACATTTTCTATTAAATTCCGTAGTATTTTTGTGCGTTTGTGTGTGTGTCTATGGACAGAATGATATTAAGTTGTCATTCCAGCATAGCTCTTTATTCAGACTAGGATTTAAGATGTAGCTTAAGGATATAATGCATAATCAGTTCTTCTATATACTTTTTTAAGAAAGGTGTTTATGGCAAAATAACCAATGCTAATTATATGCGATTGTTACAAATTTATGGTATTGTAGAAACCAGTTTTAGAACCCATGGCAACGTTATGCTAGATCCACAGTGACAAACTGGGTCCAACTCTATTCCCTGTTACAGAAGAAGCCTTAGGAGTAAAGAACTCCGATTCTCAATGGTCTGAATATACACAGAAAATGTTTACTAATTAAATGTACTAGGCCAAATTGTGTAGAGTATTTCATTCCTGTAAGGCAATTGAGTAGTTTACTTGTGCTTAGAAGATGTTTGTCTTATTTATGAATAACTGATTTAATTCATTTTATGCCATGTGGTTTGAGATGATGTAACCTTTTATTTATTAAAAAAAAAGATTTAAAAGTAATTTTTTTTAGATGCTGGGATATTATTCGGGGGAAGTCCTGTATTCATGTTTGCATTCAAAACAGTATAACCATAAAGGTTTCTGCAAATACAGTACATGCAACATTACATAAGTTTTTATATATATATATATATATATATATATATATATATATATATATATAAATTAGTTTATGT
>JANCOA010000039.1:2918986-2936569 GCA_024363135.1 Leptodoras oyakawai
AATCAGCGATCCTGTTCCATTGAGCGCAGCCACAAGTAGTTCTGAAAAGTCCCAGACTCTCTCTCTCTCTCTCTCTCATGAATAACTGCAGCTCTAGTGTCCAATGGCAAAGAGTCCATTAGCTCATTAGCTCACATCTCTGTTGTCACAGCTGGCTCTCCATTTCAAATTTTCCCCGGACCCCTCTCTATGATCGATGATGTCACACGGCAGAGGGCCATGCTAATTCTGACACGACGACCTCAGAGTCAAGTCAAACAAGCAGCCCTGCTTTTCTTCATACAAATCCAGTTTGAATACCAGACTGACAACAGGCCGGTCTGATGTGATCTATTTTTTTAATCGCCGCTGGACTGTATACTATATAAATCACACATACTAAGATGAATGTCTTGAGATCGAAGGTCTTAGAATTAATCTGAATGTATAATGTATCATTTAGGATGTAATCTAAAAGCCACTAAGATTATAAAAAGTTATGCAAAACAAATATGGTAGTCAAAGACCAAACAAAGCGTCTTTTTATTACATTAAAGTTCGCTTTGAATAATATTTCTGTTTATTTTCTGTACACTTGCACTGATTGGTGATGTACACAGAAGTCATTTTCACTGGTCTATCGTTAGAGTATCCTCGTCGTACGTTCTGACCCGGAGAACACATTGTCGCACAGCCTGTTATATCATTTTAAAGGTCAAGTAGAGTAAGATAAGGAATCTCAAATCGGTGTGGATTCACTGGGAACTGTCTGCTGTAACTGAGAAGGTTCACACTGACCCCTGTGACATTTGTGCGTCATGTGATTCGTCTTACATTGCTGACCTGACCCCTTTCAAACTTTGGAGCATGTGTGATTTCCAGGCACATGGTGAACATTAGCTTGTTGTCCTGCTCTAAATCACGGAGCAGGTTTTAAAGCAATGTGCCACTGAGAAACATCTGAATTTATGACTCCTTTTTCCTCTGGTCCTTCCCTGTTGTGCAGGAACAGTGCATTCTCTGGCCCTGACCTGTCTCTGCTGGTCATCTGCTAAAGTTCAGAAGGATAATGAAGATAATGAGTGTAAAAATTATGTAAGCTTGTGGACTTAAGGACTTGGAGGAACCATAACCAAAGTTGTTATGCAATGGGCATGAGTTGGACTGGTCAGTTGAAGTGCTTCATCTTGAGAAATCATTGTGTATGTGGTGTTTTTCTCGGGTACATTTTTATTATATAGCAACACAAGTCCATACCGACATACCGATCATGTAGGTTGCATGTTTAAATACTAAAGCCCTTACCTGACAGGTCTTTCAGCAGGGCAGAGGGCTGTTTAACAGACAGACATGCTCTTTTGTTTAAGTTTGTTAGCTGCAGATGTGTCATGTCATGTATTACGCCGACTCATCAGTCTGCAGATTGGCGTGATTAAGCACAAAGCACAACCACACAGGAAATCCTTGTTTGTTTATAAAAAAGAAAACATCTGTAGCACCCTGCAATTCAGTCAGAATTCAATTTTATGACTCGGCATGCCGGAAAAGATTATTGAAATGCAGGAGAAGAACCCGAAGAGATTTTCAAATCTAAGATATTTTTAAACCACGATTTAACCATTTATGTTGTTTCTCACCTCAATATTCTACCCACATGATGGTTTTTGGTGAGATTTTTTTTTTGTGTAGAATGTCACAGCTACCAGTCAGGAAGGGCAAGGCTGTCATGTGCTTGTTCTGAGACTCATGATGCTCATGCAACATCAGGGAGATGTGTAACACACTCAGGAAAGTGTACCTACCTTTCTGTATGCACAAGCTTACAGGTGGCTGTGATTGGCGGTCACGGCAGTTCTGGCATCGTATAGAATCAAGCTCACCATCTCTGGACAATAAAGCGAACACTTTGCCACTCATTACGCCACTCAGGAGCCTCTTACCATTTATTTTTAGCATGTTCTATCCCATATATGGTGTTCTGGCTCCATATTCTAACATTCATATTCTGAATTTCTCAACTTCTACCAGAGAGTAGAGTATCAACTGAACCGCAAACAAGCTTTACATTCCAGAAACTTCTACGTTTGTTCTAATGCACAGACCTAACTAATGCATCGTTAACCTCATGACCAACTCGCGTTACTAACTGTATGTAGTTACCATATCCACAGCTCCACTTCAAGCCATATCAGCTGGAGAATTACTGAAGGTGGAAGTTTCAGTGGCGGGGAGAAATAGTGTGTTTTTGCTTGACAAATTGAGGTTGTTTGAACTGTCAGGAGTATCATAAGCCTTGATTAAGTTTCAAGGTTTGACTTTTTTCAGGAGCGCTGCAGTAAAATGTCTCATTAAAAGTGGCATGATTTGAAGAGAGAGACCTCCATTCCTGAGCTCCCTGGCAGCCTGAAGCGCTCTTAACGAAGTGTACATTTCAGAAACGTTTAAACTAGACGGCTCTGTTGGAAATACCCGCTTTTTGAGTCCAAGCTGTGTGTTTCCATGATGACCTGGAAAATTGGTTGCAGCTACTGATTCTCTAACTACTCGGTCAGCTGACAAATTGCTGCTTGGTTGTTAAAGTTTATTTTTGCACCAGTTGTTTTCCTTTTCTTGTCGTTCCTTGTACAATATTATTGCACTGTTTGTTGAAAATATACCTTTCACTGGTTTTTATATTGCTGCATATCATTAAATGTTTGCAAAGATTGTGATGTCTTGTTGCCGTATCACTTTCTGCCATCTAATGTAATCACCCCCAGCTTCTGAATGATGAATGGAGATGTGTGGTTCGCCAAAAATCGCTCCAGGTCTACTGGGCGCTGAATCGTGCCCTTGTGCATAGCATACTTTCCCAGTGAAAATAAAAAAGGGACTTTTTGTGCTGTGGAGCCCAGTGATTCATTTAAAGGCAAATAAACATTTGGACACCTCGGTGTTGTGTTGACTGCTAAGACAAACCTGTATTGTCTTTCCTATGTTTGATTCAATTCCATAATTTTCAGGTTCTTTTCCACATGCTGTTAGACAGACAAGTTGTGCCTCTTGTGTTGTTTAAGAAAAGCATCATGGAAAGTCTCTGAGACTGATTGTTTGGGCTCGTGGTCAATCAGTAGGCAGTTATGGAAGGATTTCTTTGATGGCACTGAAAATCAGGAACCATTTTTAAGTAAGGCATTTTTAAAAATGAAAGAACTCCTACCTAAATTCATCTTTCCTCTCTCTACAGGCCAGCCCCTTCAAGTCCTGGTCAAACCAACGGGATCAGTTCCACGGAGCAGCTGGGGGGCCGTTTCCAGGTCAGTGTCCAGTGAGATCCGCTAGCTGCCCTTTTGTGATTTGACTGAATCTCTTTTGCAGCCAAGATAAACCCTAAATTTAGAAAGTTAAGCATATGAAACATTTTGACGTCTTGCGTAAGCAAGACGCATTCCATTTTATTGAAACGTCGGTCTGGGATTGCATCCTTGTGTAAAAGCTATTTAGAAATTGCTGGTTTGGTGATCGAGTCTAAAGTGCAGGGTTTAGACAGGCAGTTGTGTTATTTGTGGACGAGCGTGGACTTAAGGCATAAGATCTGAGAGCTTTCGGGTTTTGTCCCGAAAGCCAGACTGGCTGTATAACCTAACATAAAGATTTCCAACATCGATCCATAGTCATATTTCATTTCATTAATTTAATAGCTGTTGGATCATATACATAGCTGACTGTTTTCTGTTTATTTTTATGATCATTGACTGACCTTATGAAAGAGCTGAGATGCCTATAAAAGCTTTGTTTGGCTGCTCTTCAGAGGTTTATTTCAGAGGATATCGTTGTCAGCTGACATTAACGTAAGAAAAGGTCTGCTTCCTATTAAGGACAGAAGATAGACTGCTACCTGTTGAGCTATGACTTCCAGACTGTCAGGATGAGCTCAAATGAAGTGTAGGAATACGAGATTCACCTTTTTTTTTAATATTGTTGTTCCATCAAAAAACTGCATGTCCAAGGAACCCGAGAACAAAAGAAAGCTGATAATGCCATAAATTGTCAGCAACAGTTGTGCTGTGTAGTCATGGAATAAGGACGGAGAGCAGCAAGGAAGGAAAGGAAAGTCTTTTAGCACAGAAATGATCCCTAGCGTTCATGTTTTATGAATGACGCCTTGCATTAGGTTGAATTAATGATGTACATGTTAACTGAGATGACCAAGATCCACGCTGAATCAGTTTGTCTCGAATCAAATCCTGTGGAGTTTTGAGATTTCTACGTTATTTCTTCGGTTCTGTAGGAAACCCTGCACGTGAGGGATGAGAACCAGAACTACAGAGAGTACTCCATTTCCAGTCCAACATCTTTCTCTCCAGGCCCATACTCTCCAGAGCCACCTTCCAGCCCTGAGCGCAAGGGGGGCAGGATCACACCCACAGCAAAGAGGTAGAAACACAACACACTGCGCTATTCATAAAGCCACACACTCGCCCAATTTACTGAAATGTGCTTAATTTAATGTGCTCATTGCTAGCTATATTCTTGTTGGGAATTTATTTTTACTCGAGCCACTGAAGTTCTGAATGAATAACTATACGAAAATCTAAATATGCCTCAAGTATATAGCTCCTCCAAAGCCAGCCTTGTCAACAGTCCCCAACTGTTTCCTGCTAATTTAATTCAGCTTCACGTTTTGCTTTTTCAGAGTTTCTCTCTTAGAAAGATTAATATCCCAGGAATCTGGCCCATAGCCACACGTTCTTTGGTCAAATATGCTGCTGATATGTGTATGATTAATGCCTCACAACTGTAATTACCTCAGCGAGTTTTGAGCTGTATAAACAGAGCGTTTGTTTCAACACCAGAGCGGGCTTAGTTAGGAAAACTCTGCGGAGCCTGTTTTCTTGATTGCTGCTCAATTTTCCCCAAAGTTCATTTTAGCCACTGTTAAGAAAAGATGAAGATAAAATTCTACTTCAAGCAATAACGTAATTCTGAAGTGTTCTTTAGTGTAGCCGTTCCCTGACGGAACATATTAGAACCACGTTGATGCGTCCCAGTTCCCATTCTGTCCAAAAGCCATAAATACAATTCTATTGATAATATTGGGTTGAGATTTCCACCAGTGCAAAAAAAAAAGTGTAGAAAGTGCTCACTTCTGAAAGTCTTATTCTTCAAGCTGGTGCAAGGGGGCCGTTTAGGCCACCCCTATCCCCCCCCCCACCGTGTAGCCAGCATATGTCACAGAGAGGATGCCATTAGTAAATGAGAATCCAGTAGCGGAAGAACTCGTGAGAACATGTTGCTGCACAGTCAGGTTCTCTCAGTGGGTACCAAGTGATGGTGTGCAGTTGTTGACAATGATTGAGATAAATGAGATTGCATCTGGCACTAATCTGCATGTATTAGGTCCTGGATACTTCATGCCAAAAATAAAAGCCCGTTACTCACCATGTTGTGAAAACATCCCCTAACAGTTTTGACTTGGTGTCTGTGTCCTGACTTGTCACACGGGAGGTGACCGTTCATTTTAATGAGCAGGCAGGATAAATGACCTGGGAAGTGGAACATGTGTGCGCAAGCTTCTGTTCATCATCCAACGTTTCTCAGAAGAGTTGGAGTTCCGGTCTGAGTCTGGTTCCTCTCAAGGTTTCTTTCTCATGTCATCTCATAATGTTTTCTGTCGGACTCTGTCTCTCATGCTCTCTCTTTCTCTCTCTCTCTGTGCGTCTGTCTCTCTCCTTCTGTCTGTCTTCCAGTATCCGTTTCTGGCTGCCTGTGTGTGCCTGTCTATCTCTATCTGTCTATCTGTTTGTCTGTGTCTATCTGTTACACTCTTCATCTACTTGTCACACACTCTCCTTTTGACAGTCTGTTTCCATCTGTCTATCTATCCATCTCTTTTTCTGCCTGTCTGTCTTTGTCTCTTCTTGTGTGTCTATCCATCTCTCTGTCTCTTTCTCTCACACACACACACAAACACACACAGTGCCCTGAAGGTAGTACTGTATCAGTTAAGCTTGACAGGTACTTAGGCACATTCCACATGTTCGTACTTGAGAGTGAGACAGGTTTGCTGTGATTTACTGAGGGATTAGGGCTAATGGAACGAGATATGGCTAATTCAGACATAGTTCAGTTCCAGCTGCTGGACGTGGAAATGCCTGAGCCGAAAAGAGCCTGGGACACCATTTAACACCACCTATAATATCATCCCAACATGTTAATCTCAGCAGTTTCACATTGATTTACACCGCCAGGTTTCACTGGCTATCGTGTGACTTTTATAACGTTATGGGTGTCCCTATGATCCACAGATCCAGTGTCTATGGCTTGATGCTGCTAGACATTTCAAATGACTTGAAAGGTTTTCTTAGACATGTAGCAGTTCTCACTTGAAGTGACTTTCTTTTTTTTTTTTTTTTTCAGTCGTATCCTTTTGTTCACTTGTTATGCTGGAAATCAACCCAACGTCGTATTATGTTAATGCACCAACAGTCTGGGTCACTTCAGATCCAGTTTTCCTTTAAGAGGAATTATGTTGAACAGCATGTTTTAAACAGCCTTATTTTCCCTTTCAGCCCAGTGTTCCATTCCTGGATTCCTGAAGAGAAAATCACCAGTAACAGACTGTCTAGGCCACTTTCTCAGGTAGGACAATTAACACCATTACATCTATATACTTATGCTAGTGTGAACTAAAGCCAAGCCAAGCAAAGTGCACATTTTGCCTTGGAGCTTATGCCAGAACCGAAATGTAGGACAAGTACAAAGTATAACTTTAGGACCTTTTTTCCACCAAACCAAACTGGTCATATTGAGTGATGGTTCAGTGCAGCCAAGATGCCATATTGTATGTTTTCACTCTGTAAAATTTGTGTTCATGATGGGGATAAACGAGTCATAATTCCATTAGCTAGTCCACCAGGTAAGTGAAAGCTCCAATGTGCTGTCCAGTCCTGTTTTGGTTGCCAGGACATATAACTGGCTAAAAATTAAGAGCTAACATAATGTATGAAAAGCTAGTTGAAAAGCTACATGTGCTGTAGTTAGACTGTTGACTGATTGTTTAAACAAACATACCAAATAAAGACTTTCGCAGGTTTTGTGAAAGTAGGGGTTTCTCTTTCTCAGGCTGCTGTAGGAGAGAGTAAACAAAAATGCTCCTGACCACTAGCCTGCTGAGCCGAATTGTCCAAGAGCAACTCTGAATTAAAAATCAATACCCCAGACATGTAATCATCTTGTACTGATTAGTCCACTCCTGCATGATCTGTATCTGACTTCATGCTTTTAATGGTGTTCATAAATAATCTTGCCTTGATGCCACCTCATGAATGCCAGGGCTTTGGAAACCATGAATGCTAAGAAAATAAAAATGTATTAATTTATTAAGTCTGCAGCTCCACGGGGTGGTACATCTATAAACTTTGGAAAAAGTCGTTTCATCCGCCTGGCAAGCTGGAAATGGTTAATTCAAAAGGTCATTGTGAGGAAGAGGGCAATTAAACGAGGGGAAGCGATGTATCCAACCTGTTTAGTGCCTCCTCCGAAATGCATAATTGGCATGTAATATTAACCACTAGTCGGGTAAGGCTAATGAGCTCCCTAGTACATGATGCGCTAGTAAAAACGTACCATGTAGAAGAGAGACAGATATATGTTCAGCGAAGGGCGAGAGAGAGAATGCGGTGCTCCTTAAATTAAAATAGAGTGAATCATGTTGTGGGAAAATTCATTTTGAGATATGCAAGCTATGCCGCTTCAGCCTGACTCCCACAGGAGTCTGCTCAAGACAGCTGACAGGACAGGAAAAAACAAGCAAGGCCCTTTGATGGCTGATAGCATTCCAGTCATGTTCTAAATGCTGTGGACGCTGGATAAACATACACTCTGTGACACAACTTTTTAAACTCGGTGCCGTCCCGATTCCCCTGGCAGAAACAGTAAGACCCTTATAATGGTGAGTGGTCATGGGAGGATTCCACATTAGTTCCCTTATACGGCTGTGTGTGTGTGTGTGTGTGTGTGTGTGTGTGTGTGTGTGTGTGTGTGTGTGTATGTATAGAAGCCCTTTAGGATATAAGCATGTAGATAAACAGAGGACAGTGTAGCTCAGTGGTTAAGATGTTGGACTACTGACCAGAAGGCTGCCATTGCTGGGCCCTTAAGCAAGGCCCCTGATCCCTCAACTTCTCATTTGTATAAATGATTAGAGCATCTGGCAAGTGCTGTATACGTAAGCATGTGATGCTCAACTAGCGACCTGAAAGAGCCCAGTAGAGATGAAGAAATGTCAGGCATCTTTCTGTAGCACAGTGCATAAAGTTACAGATACAGGTCAATAGCTTTAGTTCACATTAAACATCAAAATGGGGAAAACATGTGAGCTCACTGACTTTGATGGTTGTTACTGCCAGATGGGCTGGTTTGAGTATCTCAGAAACTGCTGATTGCCTTTGATTTTCATGCACAACAGTCTCTAGTATTTAAAACATTCAGTGCAGGGCAATTTTATAGTCTGAAAGAGAACAGCCTGACTGGGTCAAAAATAACCACCACAAACCATCTCATTATGCACAGGCCCACCAAAACTGGACACTGGCAAAGATTCCTGTTCATGGTTTTAGCCTTTATCTTCCTCAAAGTTTGCTGTGCATTCTGGGATGCTTTTCTGCTCAACACAACTGTAAAGAGTGGTTATTTGAGTTACCATAAACTGGCAGCTTGAAACGGTCTGGCTTTCTTTGACTCGTTTGCATCGCGACGTTCCTAAAACGTTTCCAGTTACACAAAATCGTGAAAGCACGTAGGAATGTTTAGAAAAGCTATGGAGCGTAACATTCATCTCAGTGGCCATTAATCTGAGCCTGGGTCACGCTGTAAATCTAGCTCGCACATCAACTAACCCTTGTACAATTCCTGCAAAATTTACTGTCAGTCTTAACCAGTCAGCGCCCTCTTTAATATCCCTCCATCAACAACATTGCTGTCATTCCTCTCACATCCCTGCGTTCCCAGTTATGACACGGGGAATAATAATGTTTTTAGAAAGTTTGATTGTTTTGATATAGATGGAGAGAGTCACGCTGAAGAGTGTAATACATGCTGAATAACAGAACACAATGTCGGATAAGGTGACTGATGCTTCTGTTGTGAACATGACGCTATGTTCAGGCTTCATTATCCGGAGGAATGCGTACGCCCTGCGGGTCAACCCGAGCTCGCGCGTACACCGGGAAAGGCCGAAAGGGGAAGGAGGCGCTCCCTGCGTGGTGCCTGAACGGGGACAAACATTTCCCTTGCATACTTCTGAAGATCCGCTAGCCCAATTCTCCTCGTTTTTCATTCTCAACTGGAATCCTATCATTTATCTTTCCCTTTTTCTGCCTTTCCCCCCATCTCTTCAGGGAGCACTTTGCATGCATACTTGGGCTTGCATTTTGCCCCGGTTTCTTTTTTTCCTTTATTTTGTGTGTGTGCAGGAACATGTGTTGTAAACTCTGCTCTCTGTAGATTTTTGCCTTCATTTGAGATCCTGTTATAAATCTGTAAACTGTTCTCTCTCATCCGTTTTCTTGATTGTGGTTTGGCCGTACAGTTTGGGCAGGAAAGCAGAACGTATTCCTTCAGCTCAGAGACACGGCAATCCAGCCACCGGCTTCCCGGAATTCACGAGGTGCCGTGCGGTTTCTGCTTGATGAAAAAGCGACATGATGTTTGGCGAGGTTTGCGGTGCTAGATCAGGTCCTCCATAAGGTCTTTCTCTTTCTCTCTCTGTCTCATACACACGTATACACAAACACATGCGAGACATTGTGTTCACATCGGTATCAGGTGATACAGCACATTCTAGCCTTTTTTCCATTCGTTTGCTCTTTAAGCAGTGACGCTGTGAGTAAAGAGGGGAAAATGTCCATTTAAGACGCAGGCCTTGCTGGCTGAGAGGGAGTCAGGCGGAGAGCAGGATAAAGAGTGTGTATCCATCAGGGCTGCCTCGCAGGGTGTAGTGTGTCCTGAGAAAAGTGGCACGTACAATGGAGGCTCTGACGCGAAGCACTCTGGGTGTGTGGTGTTGGCTTTCCTGTCCATCTGAAACACAGGCTGCTCCTTGTGTACCACAGCCTGGTGGAGATGGGAGGGTGGGGGTGTCTAGTCTTCCTCTGCCTCTCACTCTCTCGGTCTCTCTCTCTTTCTCTCTTTTCCCCTGTCCATCTTTCTTGCACTCTGTCTGTCCTCTGTATTCCTATTTCTCTCTCTATTTCTCTTGTTCACTTTGTCTGTCTGTACCTCTCTTTCTCTCTCTCTCTCTCTTTCTCTCTCTTCGTCCCCCCAGTTAAATTTAACCCTTCTCACTTCTCTCCCTCCTCTCTCTCATAACCCAGAAGCATCAGGGACAGACAGAGACAGCCTTTGTCCCAGTCCGCCTGTCCCAACACGCACAACCGCTCACTCTTCTCTCTTGTTCTGTCTAATCGTCTCTTTGTCTATTTTTGTTTGCTTTCATTAGTCTCATCACCCCCCGTCTCACTGTCTGACTGAAGCAGACCTTGTTTTAGTGCTTTGTTCACTCCTGAATCATTCCATGCTGTTGGGTTAAACACATCACATTTTCTCAATTTTAAGCATAATTTTAGCATTGTGGTTTGTGGCCACTCGATTGCTCCTGCATCACTTCCAGCTAGTTTGAAAAGCTAAGAGAGTAATCAGTCATTAGCTTTGTGGTGCAGCGATTCTGGGTTAAACTGATGCAGCATTTCTGGGTTAAAATGAGTGTTGGAGTGCTCTCTTTCAGCTGCCTGTTATCACACTGCCAGAACTGTGGGGTTACAGGGGAATTGTTATTATTTAATCGTGTAGGGAAAATATTATACTTCCTTTTGCAGCTAAAAAAAAAAAGGTACTCTGTGTGGCTGTGTGCTAAAAATGACAGTTGGATTTAGTCACCAAAAATCAAACTCTAATTGTCAATCAATCTAACTGAAAAGGATTTTCAGTTAAAAAAAATAAATCTCTACATTGTTTGGGTTTTAATGGAAATTTCTTACATTATTGATCTAGTTTGACTCTGATATTAAGAAAAAAATCACCGACTAAGCAAATGTACTAACAATACAGAAAGAATCATAGGTGTGTATGTGTGTGTGAGAGAGAGAGGGAGAGAGAGAAGGCAGTTTTCAGTTAGCTTGTTCAGGAGCTTATGCTATACATTCACACACATCCACATAAACACAGGAGGTTTTATTGTAATCCTCCTTTTCTTCATGTCATGTGTGGAAGTAATTGTACATCTGGTTTCCCTTAATTTGAACTTCTACTCAATGACGATGCTTCGTGTTTTTTTTTGTTTTTTTTTTCTTTCCCACTCATCAGGGTTTTTTTTTTCCCTCACTTCCTCTTGTCTCATCTTCCCAGTGGAACAAGCGACCTGCTATGCTCGAACCCCAGATCGAAGTCCAATTTTGGTCCATTAAGGAACCACCCCAGAGTGTAGCAGAAGAGAATGTCTGTTGTGCACATTAGGAAGTTGCCAAGCCTAGCGTGGCTTTGGCTCAGAGCTGCTGCCTAGAAGATTGCTATTGACGACCCAATGCCCAGCTGGGTTTGCCCCTGGTGACCGTTGTGTGGTTACCAACGGTCGCTGTAGCGGCAAGCCGCATCCCGGGCAAGGGCTTGTGCGTCAGGATATAAATAAGCAGCAAAGAGAGTAAAGTACTTACCCTGACTGTTGACCCTACACACCCACAAACATGCGCATGCACACATGCACTAGTCCAGACACATTGATTTCATCTCTTTCAGATCAGTTCCGATTTTTGTATTCACCCACTCACACACCCATATGCTTCTAGCACTCTTTGTTTTAGTTTTATCCAGAGGAAACATGCCCCTCTTGCTGTCTGAGATGTCACAGATGAGCCCCATTATCCCAATGCAGGTTTATTTCTGCAGTCATTTAGTGCAGTATGTATGTGTGCAGAAGTGCATTGATTTTGTGGTTTTGATCCACATTTGTTTCACAAGGAGACACTGATTCCATGTGAACGTTGCGAACATCAGGTCAGAGATTCGCTCTCCGCCTGCCACCATTGGACCCTTGGACTGATCATCAGTGACTCGGATTAGTAATTATTTAGCCATGAATTGCTGTTCAGAGCCTCCTAGACTCCTCAGTGTCTTTCATTATATTTGTTTTCTCTTTTAAATGCTGCTTCTCTTTTTAGAAAAAGAAGACTGGAGTTCAGAATAGCTGAAAAGTACTCTTCCAGAGCATGGCCGAAAACCACTTTGGCACTGTCCCTTGACTCTAACTCGGACACACGCAGCTGTTCCTCTTTCAGCTTTATGTGTATCGAGACACTAGGCAACAATGTGCAGTTCTAAGGTTGGGGCCCTCTGTATTTATCTTGGCCCTCTTTAGCCTATGATCCCGCGTGCACGTGTGCCAGCATGCATGTGTTTCGGCACAGTTACACTCTATTAGATCCCCACTGATAAATCCAGAGGTGTATCTTTCCCTCTTTCTTCTCTGTTCATCCTCTGTCAACACAACATTTGACTTGTTATTCTTTCCTCAGAGTCAGAAAATCGAACAAGGGCTGGTTGGACGGCATCACTCTCAGGCCCCTTCGCAGGCAGCAGAGCCTTAGGACTGGAGGCTGCCAGGGTTTATGGGGGAGGTTTTGGCCGGTTGGGGATATGGCCTGTTTTATGATTTTTGGTGTGGTTTTAATGGAATAGGGCTGAGTGGTAGGTCAACATTCCAAACATTGTCAAAGTAACCAAGATACTTTTCCCCACTATATATTTTTTTGTTTAATTCTACAAGCTGAAGTTTCAAACCTGCACCACCTGAATTGTTTGGTTTCTATGGCAAGTTTCACTGCTAGATTCTTCATTGTCACATGAAGAATTCCAGGGAAATGAAATGTCCTTGGCAGTCCCACTCCCTGCCTCCCGCTGGGAGTCGAGTTCATTAGGGAGCTTTCTACTCAGCACAGAGCTTCTGAACTAAGAAAGTGGTTCTAAAACCGTGGCCCTGGAGTAACCCTTTCAGGAATAATTAGTTTGTCTTTCTTGCTATATTGCACCTGGTTGGAATAATCAGCTAATTACTAGGGTTTTCCTAAGACTATGGCCGTCATCCATTTTAAAGTGTTCCTGACTACGCCTTATACACAAAGGCTAGTGAGAAATAGCAGTCTGTAATTTAAGTTTTTTACAATTTAAGTATATAATATTTTTAGAAAATCAGCGAAGAGTCAACTTGGATGCTGAGTGGGAATCAGTATCAGAGGATTAAAAACTTGAAACCCCTACCAGAAAGCTAACTGCTATTCATATATTTTAACATACTGTTGTTTTCTACTTGAACTTCGCCTGTAGATCAATTCTGAATGCTGCTGCCAGTTTTTTCTATTTAAAGTAATAAGGCACATACTTTCAGCAAATTGTCCATCAGTTACTCATTTTAATAACGACCCTTTAGAAAAGCTGCTTTCCATTAATGTGAAATGACTGCTGAGAGTGTCTTCTTTGCATAGGCTTCATGATGTCAGAATTGACAGGGTTTGATGTGTTGTGGCAGAGAAAGTGTGCTGGGCCAGTTTGGAAATGACTGGTATAAGAGATTGGTGGTAGACCAGCGATTATGCAACAACTCATTACTCTAATACAATGCAGCTCAGATGGTTGTGTAATGGGTAGGTCTCAGTAATGGTAGTGTAAGATGCAGCTCAGCTTTTTAAAAGATGTAAAGCTGCTGGACAAAGACAGAAGTTGGCTGGTGTAATATTTAATATACTAAAAAGCCTTTTAAAAAAATGTCCAGCATTTCCAGTGTAGGGGATTAGAGTATTAACTGTAGAGTCAGGAACTGCTGGCTGACGATGGCAATTAAAAAGATGCTAGAAGATATTATGCTTTTACAAATTGGTTGTTTTTAATGTAAACTAAGGTTGACCTTATCACTGGTCTTCTGCATAAAGTTTTTGATCAAGATCACAGTTGAGAGTAAGAAAGATGCCAAAAGGGGGCGGGACTTCCAGGCAGTGCTGGTTAATATGAGAGTTCAGAACACTTCTGCAACTGTCAGTCATTCCAGATTCATGCCATTTGGCACATCTAATGTTTCTACTGGAGAGAAAAAAGACTGCTCTTTTGGTGTATTCAGAAGCGATGGTTCATACTAGCATATGCTGGAGTAGCTACGTAAAATCTGTAAAAGTTAGCAAGTCTGTAATACAATTGTGATCAGTGCCATTGGGTATTTGGATGATTAAATTGTTGTATCACAAGCCTATGCTCTCTACAGCGTGTCAGAGAAACTGGAGGGAGGATAAAAGCGGAGAAAGTGTAAACGTGAATACAGTGAATCAGGAGTAAAAAATAACCACAGCAGACATGAGAGGTGAAGAAGTCAACTCGGGTGGCTGTTTGATCAGGCAGTGATTTATAATGCTCTATAATAGCTCTGCAAACTCTCTATCTGCTCACACAACCCTCACACGAGACGGCTGAGGATGGAGGGAGATTATCTCGCTGTAAGCGATAGCTCCACTTAGAGAGATTTATGCGACGTTTTGGACCCATTAGAAAGCAGGAGCAACAGTTCGTCAGCAGCTGGCCCACACGCAGCACCTCGTCTACCACCTCCTACCTCCATCTAAACAAAGCCAGTAGATAATTTAGTTTAACAGGAAATTTGAGACTCCTTTCAGCAGAGCTTCTTTTATAAAAGCAAAGCAAAGTTACATCTAGATGATGTGCAAAATCATTGAATTCGAATTTTTAGATCACATAAAGAAAAAACGTCTCATCCTGTCAGTTCAGTCATCACTGCAAAAGTATTAAATATGCATATGATGCTGTGCTGTAGTAGCCTGTAATGTAAACACACCCCATATAATGCATACTGCATGTCATTTAAAAAAGTTAAATACAGCCAACAGTTCAAGCAGCTCTGACCAACTAGTCATTTGAAGCAATACACAATGAAAGTATTTCACTGTGACTGAAAGACACGCTCGACAGTCCTGGGTTGTGGTCCCGCAATCTCTCTGGTGTTTACATCATATTAAAGAGTAGAGAAAGAAAAAGGGAGCAAATGGCCTACATGTGATGCAGTCCTGCGCTGAAGCAAAACTTTAACCAGGACCATATGTCTAACGAACTTGAAATTCAGCTGCAGTTGGACAGCATGAAACGACTTAATAGAGAAAATGAAAAACCATCATTCTTTTTCTTTTTTTTTCTCCCGCCGTCCATCGTCCTTCACGTCGTCTTTTCTGTCTTGTTCATGGCGACAGCGTGATCTGCTGTGATCTGCAGCGTGACCCAAGTGTAAGTAAGTAAGTAAAACCACCGGCCACTTTATTAGGAATACCTGTAGAGCTGGTCATCCATGAATTTATCTAAACACCTGCCTCATTGTGCAGTGTAAACTGTAAAAGAGTAGCTGTAGGTAGTAGCTTTGAGGTACTGTAGCCTTCCTGTCTGCTGGAACAAGTCTGGCTATCGTCCCAAATTGAACTCTACCGAATATTGTGCATGAAAAGATTTTGAAATACTCAAACCAGCTTGTTTGACAACAACAAACCTGGTACAAAGTCACATAGATGTCAGTTTTCCTCATTGTCAAGTTTGATGTGGACATTAACTGAAGCTCAGGAATGTACATGAATGAGCATGTGTTCAGCGAGGGTATGGTTGTCTGGTAAAAAGGTATTTGGTTGGGGGGGGTTTATAGCTATCCTGCAGCTCAAACCGCCAATTAATGGAGTGTGGATGAATATTGACCTTGTAAATAATGTGTCCAGTAAGGGTTTTAGCTGTAACAGTTCGACCTCAGTAGTAAAACATTGCAGGGTTCAGGTAATGGAGTCCGAGTGTCTTTCTCACACATGAACATTGTCAGCGCTCACACTCGCACGCACAGGTAGACACGGTCACACCAGCAACAAATCTCGTCATCTCCGATAATCGCTTTGTTTACCCTCATATGGCTTATGTCGGCTCTGTCTGGCTTCTTTCATCTCGGCGAGAGGTAGCTGCACGCAGTCGTCGCGTCTGTGTTCGAGACGGAACCTCGCTGTCAAACAGTCAGCGCGCGAGGAAGCCATAAATAGCAGTAGTGAATACACATAGGCCCAACTGTATCGTCCTAATGATTATAATAACAGCATGCAGAGACCAAAGTCGACAGACATCATTATCATGGGTTCTCACACCCCACCTCAGATGTGTGCACACAGTGTGGCTGTAATGACAGAGCAGAAGGAGTAATAAGTAATAAGAGCTGTTGACGCTGCTGAGCAAACCTTCAGCAGTGGCCACATATAAGCGTGCAGCTGTCCTGTTGCAAACCAGTGCCCTCTTATCAGAAGAAGCCAACCTGCCATTTGTGTGTATGCGAGAGAGTCGGTTCATGCTTGGAGCAGCAAAAAGATATTCCCTTTTACAGTCGTGTTTTGCTCCCAATATGTATTTGCGTCATGGTCTGTTGCAAACATTTCAGGGTGAAGCCTGATTTAAGCATCTCCCTTTTCTACTGGGCCTCCACCTGCCACATCGCAGTGACTTGCTCCTGAAAAGATGATTAGTGATTAAGATCTCAGGCTTTTTGCTGAAGGCAGGCAGTTTTTGCCACCTGAGATTAGTTTCACTACGGCACCTGAAGGCATGAGGATTATTGCAAACACATGCCCACCAAACTGCCTCGTTTGCGAACAGACGCTTATCGTAACCTGGCGAATCTGTCCATACCATCCATCATCTACTTCAAGTCTTGAATTGCCTGCTGTAAATCGATCCCATATCTTCTCGTGATTCTCAGCATACTGTTCCTGCACTCGCCTGAGAACTTCTTGACATCAGTTCTGCCTCCGTGATTGATGCGTGTTCTAGGTTTGAACCTGCTGACTCACCTGTTTGCACCGACATCGACTTGAGGTTGTCGATCCATGAGATCTATCTGTGATCTCCAGCCAGTTAGCGTGTCGAGTCGGATCGCAAATCATGTTCGTCGACTCCAACCCCAGACACAAGCTTCATTAACCGATCAGTTTAACATGCTCATGGGCTCCTAGACCTCAGGCAGCAAGTCCAGACTGAATTCTGCAGTGGCGATCCCAGTGTGGTGTCCTTGATTAATGCAAACAGGCACATGAGCTCGGGGAGCAACACCATTTATACTGTTGCAATACTGCATTCATGAATCTGACCCATGGGTTTATATTAATGTGCTGTCCTTTCTGTAGTAACAACTAAAATAGTTACTAGACAAGTAGGCAAAAAGTTTCCATCATGGTGATTTATACAGTGGAAAGACCAAAGGAGTACTGCATAGACCCAACCTTTTTTGGTTAGACATTCTGCATAGGAGTGCATGATATGACCACCGCATAAAGTGAGAACAAGAGCAAGTGAAATAAGCATACCAAATTTCAAAATTGTTGCTTAGGCAGTTGTTGAAATGTGGAAATGTCAGTTGCAGCGTCCATGATGGATGAAATCTCATGAAATTTGGCATGTGTGCAAACAATGTGCAAACACAGGGTGTGAAATTTAGTTTTTACATCATAAGATATTGGCTGGTGAAGTACTAGATTTTGGCTTTGAACATTTCACTAGGGG
>JANCOA010000039.1:2989356-3001698 GCA_024363135.1 Leptodoras oyakawai
TGGTCCAATTTAGCCATGAAACCTCCCACACTAAAATGACAGGTGTTTCAGTTTCATTGTCTAACCCCTGTACTTTACATGGAGTAAAAACAACTCTCTAGAAGTAACAATTTTAACCTCTCTTATCTCTCTCCCTCATATTGGGAACTTACAAGAAGTGTTTTATCGTCACTATAAAAGCATAGCACATCCTGTCACTCCAATGACATCTATCCACTGGTCTTCTGACGATGTCTTCTGTTCTTACGTTATCTTTGCAGGGACCTGAGAAATAATCTGATCAGCACCATCATGCCTGGAGCTTTTCACAGTCTAACAGCACTGCGGAAACTGTAAGTAGATCGCAGCTTTTCATCAGGAACCAGTCAATAGTCAAGTCAAGTCAGCTTTATTTATATAGCACATTTAAAAAGACAGTTAGTGTCTGCCAAAGTGCTGTACAAGAAAATCAACTTCAAACCTAAAAACACAAGATTAATCAACATTTAAAAGTAAAAATCAAGTACATACAATTCACCAGATTTTTTTTTTACGCAGATTCGAAGGCCTGGGAGAAGAAATGTGTTTTTAGGTTTGACTTAAAATGGTCAGCAGTAGGGGATTGTTTTATGTGGGTTGGGAGACAGTTCCAGAGTCTTGGTGCAGCTACAGAAAAAGCCAGATCACCTTTGGTCCTCATCCGTGAGCGTGGGATGGCTAGGAGAGACCGGAGGGATCGTGAGGTGGAATGGTGGTGGAGCAATAATTCATCATTCATTCATTCATTTTCTTAACCGCTTATTCCTTTTGAGGGTCACAGGAGACCCGGTGCCTAGCCGGCAGCATAGGGCACAAGGCAGGAACAACCTTAGACAGGGCGCCAATCCATCGTAGGGCACACACACACCCACACACACACTAGGGCCACTTTAGAGACACCAATCAACCTAAAGTGCATGTCTTTGGACTGTGGGAGGAAACCGGAGTAAACCCACGAGGACACGGTGAGGACATGCAGACTCCACACAGAAAGGACCCAGTGTCTCCGCCCCAACCGGGGATCGAACCCAGGACCTTCTAGCTGTGCGGTGACGGTGCTACCCGAGCAATAATTTACTTTGTAAAGAATTCTGTATTTTACTGGTAGCCAATAGTTCCATCAAACTACAGCATACAATATGATGATACAATACGAAAATAAAGAACGGCAGGGCGATATGATGCATCCTCGTGCGAAGCAAGGTTATTATGGAGGTTATTCCAATAATCGTACATCCTGGAGATTTATAGTTCTCTTCTACAACAGCAAATTTTGAATCGAACCATTTTTATATCATTAAAGACCGACACATCATTTATTCTCACTTGAAGATAGTGAGAAGCCACAGAGCTGTCTGTAATGAAAACTTTATCATGACGGGAAACTCTGATACTAAAGACACCTTCCGTATGTTTTAAATAAACATCTATTCACGCGCAGTATCTTCCCATCAGCCGTTGGATACTGATTTAGTTGGAGAATGAGATCTATATGGCGCACTGTTCCTAAACCCTCAGCCAGCTGTTAAGGGAACCGCAGAAGCCTGCAGAGGATTCTGGGATGACTCTGGAAATGACAGTATGAATGCAGCTAACCATTTGCTGGCTTTGTCTTGTGTTTTAGAGTAACCACAAGCTGTAGTCGCAGTGTGGCGTCTCCTTCGTACTCCAGTGGGAGTATATTTAAGAGGAAATCGTTTGGCCAGGAATTTCAAATGGGGCTGCACAGAAACGATGTCACAGGCGATAGTGCCTGGAAGTGACCAATCCCAGATACCAATGAACGTTTTAAACTTTCAAAGCTGGGATGCGGACGCTTGCCTGAATAAACATGCGGAGATAGGGGACGTGTACCAGATACAGACAGATCACCGGAGCAGTAGTAAACGGACATGGCGCTAAGCCAAAGCCAGGGAAAGCAGAGTCTCCGCTATTCTCTACTCCTTAATGGGCTCCTGTCTCATATTGTTTGGGTTAAGTGATGATGAGTTTATAGTAGCTTGTATATCTCCTATATTGCTTTTTATTCCAAGCCTTTTATTAAAGGACATTTCCAGTATGTGCTTCCGAGCAGTTCAAAGTCAACTAACAAACTGAAAGGTTTTGACCATAATGGTGACCCTGTTGAGAACTCGGTCTCTGTCTGGCCAGATTTCTCAGCGTTTCCCATTCGCTCCTGTTTACAGCGACCTGTCCAACAACCGGATCGGCTGCCTGACTCCAGATATGTTCCAGGGACTCACCAACCTCACCAAACTGTAAGCCACTGTCTTCAGGGACATTTATGGTTGGACTAAAACTCCCGAACTGCAATTTAGTCCAGAGTTTTACAGTTAGGGTTGATGGTTAAGTTCCTAAGTTTGTGTTTCAGGAACATTTCGGGAAACATCTTCTCTTCGCTGGAGCCAAACATCTTCCAGGAGCTTCCCTCGCTCAAGCTGGTGTGAGTCAATCTACTTGAGCTATTCTGTAATATAAACACTACCATGAAACCAGAATATGTTTACACTGCGGATGGATATAGACAGATTCGTTTAGCATTTTTAAGACGCCAGATTTAGATTATTAAAGACGCCACCGTGTATTCCAGATATAGCAATGGAACAGCATGGTTTGTGAATTCTCGCGCTGAGAGTAACTCAGACTCAGCTACGTCATTCAGGCTCATATCAGTTCATCTCAACTGGAGATTTTTTTCATCTTTGCTTGTGCAGTTATTTATTTATTGAGTTCTATTTAATATAAGCAAACTTGTAGTCTAATGTTAATATATGTGGGCATTCTAGCATGACTTCCACCTGAGAAAAGAATTGAGAAATTCTTTTAAGAGCAGTATTGAATTTTGTTACACCCCCGAAACATTTCCTTTTGTAATATGCAGGACTGGGTGATATAATGATGACAGAATATTGATATCATCATAAATTATTTGATATTTAATTTTGTGTCCATGCATTTTTTTTATTTGTAAAATTTGTGAAAGAATGTGTTAAACAATTAATTTTTTATGAATAGAAAAAATAAATATTTGAAAGTATAAAAAAATAATATATATATTTTTGCAAACATTAAATAGCGTATAATTAAACTGTTTTTTAGTACAAAAATAAATTACTATTTTTTACAAATTTTATTTCTTATTCTGTTTCAGTGGAAAATGATTTCATTTTTGTGAATAGAAAAAAATATTTTTTAAATATAAAAATAAAATAATATATATTTTTGTAAACATTAAATAGCGTATAATTAAACTGTTTTTTTGTACAAATGTAAATTATATATTTTTTACAGATTTTATTTCTTATTCTGTTTCAGTGGAAAATGATTTAATTTTTATGAATAGAAAAAATGTATGTAAGATTTTTGCAAACATTAAAATTAAAGATTTTAAAATTAAAAATTTTATTTTTGCAAACATTAAATAGCATATAATTAAACAGTTTTTTGTGTAAATGTATTTTTTTTTTTTTTACAGATTTTTACTTTTATTGTTTTTTACTGATAAATAATTTCATTTTTATGAATAGAAAAAAATATTTTTAAAAAATATATATAATTTTGCAAACATTAAATAGCATATAAGCAAACTGTTTTTAGTGCAAATATATTTCATTTTATAGATTTTATTTCTTATTCTTTTTCTGTGGTAAATAATTTCTTTTATGAACAGAAAAAGAAATATTTCTAAAGTATAAAAAATATATATATATTTGCAAACATTAAATCATAAAATCTCGCAGCTTTTTTAATGCAACAGCACTGTGTTGCTGAGTAATTGTTCATAAACTGTATATATTGTGCTACGTAGCATGTATAGTAGGAATTCCTTCAAGAATATCATATTTATTTATTACGTATTGCCCACTCCTAGTAGTATGAACATGAATATGTGTGTCAGTACAGTGATATTAATTCCCATATAAGGTTGGATTCATATCAGAGAAAGCCTGGTTCTTTGTCAGGCATGCCGGGTTAATCCCATAACGTCACCATATAGGATATGATTGATATCAAGCTTAGTCTATTGCAGGTTTTCCAGTGAAAGTGTAGAATAAGGACTACAAACATGATAGATTATGGTATAGCCTCTCTCCTAGCCGGGAAGTCACCAGGGACGGAGCAGCGTAGAAATGGATTTATTTGTCTAGAAGATGAATATGTATTTATAACCCTATATATTAATGCCATAAGAAGTATTTTATTATTAACCTTATGTCCCTTTTGGTTTGATAGGAATGCGCTTGCAAACAAGTTCTTAAACAGCAATGTACTGCATTTTATCAGCATCTCAGTCATTAGAACTATGAATCCTGTTTACCAAGTCTGCGAATCTTGACCTCGTATGGGGATTAAGTTGCTTTTTTTTTAAATCCCCTATTAGGAACTTTGACTCTGAGTTCCTGTCATGTGACTGTGGCCTGCAATGGGTGCCGGGGTTCTTTCGCACAAGTTCGGCCCGACTCGGAGATGAGACGCTCTGCACGTATCCCAGAAGGTTCCAGAACAGACCACTGCGAGACCTCAAGGAGAGCGACCTGACCTGTGGTGAGAAAATGCATCCACCGTATTTCAGCGCCGTATCAAAATAGGTCGGGGTCAAAAGATCAAGCGAAGTCCACTGGAAAAAACGGAGAGAAAGCTAAATCGTGAGAAAGTGTCCATTTGTAGAAAAAAAATGCAAACTTCTGGGAGGAAAAACAAGCAGAATTTCAATATGGCTTTGAATAGTTGCTTTTGAGGAAAGTCGAACTCCCTCGGTCTGGGCCGCATCCTGGCTGGAGCTCAGTCTAAAATCCCAGTCGCCCATTTTCCATAGCTGTCATTCCATGCTCCGTCTTTTGCCACTGGGGACGTGATTCAGTTTCTCCGTGGCTTGTACTCAGCCCTCATGTGATCTTTCTGTTGATCTCTATGGGGCTTTTCCCCCCTCTCTTTTTATAGGGCAGTGAATGTCTTGGGGTCTCGGGGATCAGACTCGCCGTTGTTGTTTCTATATCACTTCATGTCACCGTTCCTTCCCTCCGCGACATCGGAAACATATTTGATTTGGCAAGCGGCAGATTGGGACGAAATGTCTCTGAGCAGTTCCACTGTGGTTTCAACTGTGTTATGAATAAAAGGGTTTAAAAGCGGCTAAACGTCTCTGATTCTGCCAGACTCTTTCACAATCCATTCGAGAACAATAACAGAGCACCAAAACCCAAGAGCACCCAAAGAAAATGGCTGTTTTTTTTCCTCTCCTTCTATTCGTAAAGAAAAAAGAATACACTTTACTTACAGTTATCACCCAAATGGGATAAATAAAGAGTTTTTAAAATGCTCACATGTATGATATTTATATTTCTGGATTCAGTATATATTTCTTTATTATTTATTAACTATATTTCTTTATTAACTATATTTCTTTTCATCTTGCTGGTTACATGAAGATCTTCACTAGGGATGAACGTGTATATTTATGTGTTTTCCAAATGTGCAAATGTAAATTCAAATTTTATTTTTACAGATTTATTTATTTCTTATTCTCTTTCAGTGGAAAATAATTTCATTTTTATGAATAGAAAAAAATATTTTTAAAATAGAAAAATAAAAAATATATATTTTTGTAAACATTAAATAGCGTATAATGAAACAGTTTTTTAAGTGCAAATATAAATGATTATTTTTTTTACAGATTTTATTTCTTATTCTTTTTCAGTGGAAAATAATTTCATCTTTATGAATAGAAAAAAATATTTTTAAAATATAAAAATAAAAAAATATATATTTTTGTAAACATTAAATAGCGTATAATGAAACAGTTTTTTTGTTCAATAACAGAGCACCAAAACCCAAGAGCACCCAAGGAAAATGGCTGTTTTTTTCCCTCCTTCTATTCGTAAAGAAAAAAGAATACACTTTACTTACAGTTATCACCCAAACTGGATAAATAAAGAGTTTTTAAAACGCTCACATGTATGATATTTATATTTCTGGATTAAGTAAAAACTATATTTCTTTTCATCTTGCTGGTTACACGAAGGTCTTAATCACTGGGGATGAACGTGTATATTTATGTGTTTTCCAGAAGGCCCCCTGGAGCTGCACACTCTGTTTCTGTTACCCTCACTGCGCCAAGTCGTGTTTAAAGGAGACAGGCTGCCGTTCCACTGTACTGCTGCCCGGGTGGACAAAATCACTGCCGTACACTGGCGCCACAACGGCCAGATTGTGACCAACGACCCCGACGGTGGAGTTCTCCTAGAGGACAGTGTTCTACACGACTGCACTGTCATCACCAGGTACCTAGGTCACGTGATATCGTCGAATCGATAAGGTCATGACCTAGACTTAGACTTAGACAGACTTTATTGTCATTCAGATTTACACCACACAGTGCATATAAGATCGAGATTACATTGCATTGGATCAGAGTAGTTTGGAGGTAGAAAACGGCAGTAATGATTCAAGTAGTGAAGGACAAGGTAGGGCTAAATATACTGTACATATGTACAATAGTAGCAGATAGAAACTATTAATTAGGTTTTTAAATAAGTGTATATACACACAGTATCCCAGGTGGAGCAGTCAGGAGGAACTAGAGTAAAAAAGAGTTCAGTATTCTTATGGAGACTGGGAAGAAACTATTTGATAGAGACTATGACGATGAGCGTAACGCCACACGTTTGTGTTCATCAGCGAGCTGATCTTGTCAAACGTCCACGTTGAGGCGAGCGGCGAGTGGGAGTGTGTGGTGACGACAGGACGTGGGAACGTCTCACGCAGCGTTGGGATCGTGGTTCTGGAAAACAGCGCCACCTTCTGCCCTGAGCAAAGAGTGTCCAATAATAGAGGAGAGTTCAGGTCAGGCCATCCAGAAGCTTCCCATAACGTGGCCTTGATTGTTACTAGCGATAACAGTCTAACAGTAGCTTTGTCATATCGTATCATTTTTAGGTGGCCAAGAACTCTGGCTGGAATTACATCATATCAGTACTGCCTGCAGCTGCGTTATCCATCTCTGGCTGGAGGCGCTGCCGTTGATCAGAAGAGGGCGTCTCGGTACTGCGATCGCTCTGGTCGCTGGGAGGAAGGAGACTATTCTCAGTGCCTCTACACCAATGATATCACCAATGTCCTTCATACATTCATACTGGTAGGTTATCGCCAAGGTGCTTTATAAGGTGTTTCCTATGGTGAAGTCCTTTTCCCCGATTTTTCTCCCTAAATTAGTCTTCTCCAATTCCCACCCGTCAGTACTTTCCCCCCTTGTCACACAACGGACTCCCAGTCAGGGTGGGCGGAGCCATCGCATGCTTCTTCCCATACACGTGATGCAAGCCGCCGCCTCTTTTCGAGCTGCTGCCCACCTCTTGTATGCATGAGCTCACAGATGCCCGTGATTGGACAGTGTCGCACTGATTGACATGGAGGGAGAACGTATGCTGCCCCTCCCACCCTGAGAGCACGGTCAATCTTGTTCTCTGAGCTCCTGGCTACGGGCAGCTATAGCATCACCCGGATTCAAACTAGCTATCTCCGGATGATAGGGCGAACGCCCAATCCATCTTCATAATGGCAGTCCATTACAAATGTTTAATTTATAGTTTTGTACCGTTTTGAGATGCCAAGGGTGGATAGTATGAAATAGGCAGATTGGATGCCAAAACTTATTTACGGCAGTAGTAAGAATGAGTCAAGCTTATGAAGCGTAACCTGGAGGTGGAATGAGACATCAGACAAACTGAAATGTTTGGTGAGACTGCAAAAGCTCCGGGCAGAAAAGAAAAATCATGGAAGGGGATGATTTTCACAACAAGGCCATGAACAAGAGAGGACCCAACACAGGTCCTTGAGGTAGACCAGTTTCAGCTTGGGCCCTTCAAGCATTTATAAAATTCTGGATGATCTTCTCGAGAGGTAGGGCCAGAAGCATTGGAAAGGGAGGGCAGAAGAATCTGGTGGTGGTTTATGCCGATGTTCACAACAGTCAAAATGGGCAAGCTGGTGGAATGCCAGTCTACTCTTGACACCAGGATGGTTGGGATCCAGCAGTTCATTCTTTGAAACATTTTTGAAGAAGGGAAACCTTCTCTACGGGTGTCTACTTGGCTGTTTGGAGAGTAGACAAGAATACTTCATGTTTGGATGTTAGGATGTTAGGATGTTAGGATATTTCTCCAAGACAGATGTCATGCGTATGCATTATGTAGGGAATAGTCACTATTCTTTCAACAATTTCAAATCCCTCACAGAAATCCTTGTGTTCTAGATGCCCATCAATGCCTCCAATGCCGTGACACTAGCGCACCAGGTGAGGACGTACACGTTGGAGGCGGCAGGCTTCACAGACACGGTGGACGTTTTGTACGTGGCACAGATGATGCAGAAATTTATGGACTATCTTCATCGGTCACGTGAGGTTAGTATGAAAATGTTAACATTTTCAGTAAATGACATATCTGACATATGTTGGTGGATCTACCATGGTGAAGCTACAGTTATTCAGGCTTGATGTGCTCCTGGTGTTCTAGCTGTCAGAAGTGCTGGTGGAGATGGGCAGTAACCTGATGCAAGTGGAGGAGCAGATCTTGTCCCAGGCTCAGAAGGAAAAGAGTGCATGTAGCTCTATAGTCGGCTCTCTGGAGACCTTAGCATGGCCACAGCTTCACCCAAACGCCCAGGATCTCTCCATGGTAGGAGATTCATTTGCCTCTCTCAAAGTGTCTGGTGTTTTTTCTTCCCAGAATGCACTGCTGTGTGGCCTTAGGGCTGACTCACACTAACAGAACAATTGTAGCATTCATACGCTTGCATGAGGGGTGAGCATGGGTCACGGCTTCACATATTTGCCTTGTTCTAGGGCAAGTCCTGACACAATAAGATCATCAAAAGCTAGTCTCATCATACAAAAGAAATAATATTTTGAAGGACATTGCATGAAATCGGGGACATTTATGTTTTTTTAAACATAAGGGTTCAGAAGGGTCGAGTACGGTAGCCGAAACCCTGTGAAACAATGCGTACTTGCTTTATAGAGGAAAAGTGTGATCAGACAAGCATTTCAACGTTTTTCCCGTAGATATCTCGGAACATTGTGATGGAAGCGCACTTGATACGCCCCGCCCACTTCACCGGCATGACCTGCACCGCCTATGAGAGACGAGAAAACATTGGTGGATTGGACGTGACAGACTCCGCCCACGAGCAGCATCTACACTTCCGCTGTACGACAGGAACCCACAACGTGTCACTGAACACTTTCCCTTTAAAGGTGAAATAGAAAGAAATATATAATCAAATAAAACCTTCCTGCACCATCCTGTAGTATGATTCTTATGTATTACTAATTATTCCTCATTTCATTCAACAACAGAATGCTGTGGCGCTTGCTTCGGTCTCTCTGCCTCCATCGCTCTTCCCTCCGAACGCTCCTACGGAGTGTAAGCTGCAGTTTGTGGCTTTCCGTAACGGAAGATTCTTCCCGTTTATTGGAAACTCCAACAGCACATCCCATAGGAGGAGCGTGAATACGCCAGTCATCTACGTAGGCCTCGGTGAGCTCATGGCATCCTTGGACTATGTCGATTGAAGCCAAGTAGTTTTGGTCTATGGTATCTTTGGTATCATTATGCTGTCTTTTTAGCTTTAATAACCTGGAAAATCTCTTCTCTCTCTCTCTCACACACACACACTTAGATGGATGCACCATGTGGAACCAGTCAGTTCCCATCATTGTATCGTTGCGACACACATCACCTGGTAATGATCCAGTGGCTGCACACTGGAGTCTGCAGGCGCTCCAGCATCATGGGAGTTGGAGTACAGATGGCTGTCATTTAGCGCACAGCGACGACAGCGTCTCGACGCTATGGTGCAGCGTCCTCAGTAACTACGCAGTGCTTCAGGTAACGCCATGGCCCGCGCCATAAGAGTTTGTTCAACTTTCTGTGGCAGCATCTTAGAAATAAATATATTACCATTGTAAGAATGCAAACACAGCAAGGCATGTGGAGACAAATAGCTTTTCTTGCAGTAAGTTTTATCTGTCTAATGAGCTGCTCTGACCTGTCTGCAATACACACATTCCTTTAAACAGGGAGGACAGATCTCCCATTACTAACAGACATTTAACACTACATACCTCTTATCCTGACACCAGGCAAGGGGTGTTCTATCTAACCTGGCTTTCGCACGTCTCTGGAAAGCAGCCTGACGCTGACTGAGTGAATCTTTAAACGTGGCTGCTTGCTTCCTGGCACAGTTTTGACTCGCGCAGCATTTATGTCATATCCAGGAATGTTTGCGTTTAATTAGAGCTCCGGTTTGACGTAAACTTTGGCAAGCGGCGGGTGAGGAATGCGGTCGTAGAGACGTTAATGCAATTAGTCCCTCGATGTGAACGCATAGTATGCGGCTTTTGTAATGTTTCTCTCTGGCATTTTAGGAGGTGTCCGATTTCCCAGGTCCGGCTTCTGCTCCGGTTGAAGTGCTCCACCCGGTGGTGTACACCTGCACTGCGGCGCTCCTGCTGTGCCTCTTTACCATCATCTTCACCTACATACTGCACCACAGGTAGCGAAAAAACGTTACGGCTGAATCGTTCCCTTCAGTAGTTACGCATTTACAGTAGCTTTGTGTCTTATAGTCCTGTATTCTTTTATGTCCGTAGCTCTATTCGAATTACCAGGAAAAGCTGGCACACCTTGCTCAACACCTGTTTTCACATCGCCATGACGACGGCGGTTTTCACAGGCGGCATCACTCTAACTAGCCATCCAATTGCGTGCCAAACGGTAAGTCACTAGAGCGACAGTTCATTAAAATAGGGCAGGGGTGGCTCAATGGTTAAGGTGTTGGGTTACTGAATAGAAGGTTGGGGGTTCAAGCACCAGCACCACCAAGTTGCCACTGTTCAGCCCTTGAGCAAGGCCCTTAACCCTCAACTGCTCAGGTGTATAAATGCGATAAATGTAAGTCACTCTGGATAAGGGTGTCTGCCAAATGCCATAAGTGTAAATGTAAAATACCAGCACATCATAACATCATGTGTTGATTAGGTATTTGTTGGTACTATGTTTGTGTGTATTAGGTGGGCATTGTTCTTCACTATTCTTCATTGTCCACTCTGTTGTGGATCGGCGTCAGCGCACGGGTGCTCTATAAGGAGGCCTTGTGGCGGTCTCCACGGCAACCAGAGGGCGAGGCGACAGTGGTGCCCACTCAGCGGCCCATGCTCAGGTCGGTGATGTCATCCGGGTGACACGAAAATATCCACTTGTCTCATGTTACACCAAAGTTACACCAAAAAGCTGTCCCTGTTATTCAGCTCGGATACGTACATATTATATCGCTCACTCATTCCGAAGTGACGCTGTGAACGCAGTGCCGCTTCGACTCTCCATGTTACGGGTTCTATAATATTATATATTAAGGGGACATATGGCACTAGACAGGAGCAATGGGAAGATATAAAGCACTATTTAAAGTCAAGCATGCGAGTACAAGACCACCCTGACACACAACCTGACTAGTCAAAGAGCACCATTGTCCTCACAAGAACCAAGAGCCATCTGTTAGCGTGGAACAGGCAAGATAGGAGAAAGAGTGCAGGAAAATGTACAGCGAGTGCATTACATAAAAGTGGCAAGAAAAGCCATAAATCTAAGAAGAGATAATGCTGCGCGGCGAGTCGCACATGCCGACATGCCTAGATTCCTGTTCTCCTCCAGCTAGGGTTCACACTGTACTACTGACCCCTCGAATGTGTGCCGCTGACCTTTACACTACCCACACACTGAGCCTGTCTCTGCGATAAATCATTCTCCTGTTCTCCACTTAAATCACTTCTTCTTCTGCCTTTTCTTGAGAAACTAAAGAACAGACTATTTCATTTTCCGTTATACGAATCCAAAAATGAAAAACGGCTCCAAGGACGTGATTATGATTTCGATTCTGCAGATCTAGTAGTATAGTATGAAGAGCAGTTGGGTTTGGGTTATCATGTTCAAGATTCTTCTGTAGAGTTAATAAAGTTCTTCTGGATTACTACACAATATTAAAAAAATGGGAAGGAAATCCAATCCTAACTCAAAAAAGCACAGCATTCACAGGAGATTGCCAGTGATGACATTTTATTCATTCATGATTACATTTAATGTTATGAAACTACGAAACAAGTTAGTTCCTCTTATTATGTACAGTACAGGCCAAAAGTCTGGACACACCTTCTCATTCAATGCGTTTTTTTTATTTTCATGACTATTTACATCAAAACTAGTTCATTCATAATAGAATTCATATTATAAAATAATCCTAATATGAATTTGAACAGTTGTCCAATAG
>JANCOA010000039.1:3138242-3150092 GCA_024363135.1 Leptodoras oyakawai
ACAGTGGCAGCTTGGTGGTGCTGGGGCTTGAACCCCCAACCTTCTATTCAGTAACCCAACACCTTAACCACTGAGCTTTTGTATCTCATCACAGCCTGAAAATAAATTGTCAGTACATTTTGCGAATATCTGTATTTTTCAGCTTTTCCCATCCTTCTCATGGCCAATTGTTGACTCCAGCGTCTAAACGTGAAAACAGAACTTACAACAATCCAAACGGCACCTTTTAAAAAATGTTTTATTTCGTTTACAGTTTACAGAGTTAAGACATAGACATCGTTTCAGAGTGATAGATATTTCTTTTTATTCTAAATAGAGCATTTGGTTTAAATACAGGGAGGATAGATTTATTAAAATACATGAAACTAGACCTTTTACAGTACAGGAAGGTATTCCTACTTTTGCCAAAGATGTCATCAAAGGTAGTAAAGAATGGTTTTACTTTCTCAGACATTCTCAAAAGCATTTTCAACAGCGATTAAAGTTGCATCGTAAGAGAAGGATAACAGTATAGGGTTTTTTAATGGGGATTTTCCAAAACAATTTTTTTTTTGGGGGGGGATGTAAATTGTTGTTTAAACTACAAATAAATAGTATAAAGTTGACCTTTCACAATAAGACTTAATAAGGCAAATTCAAGCAAGTTAAAGCAAATTGAAGGCGTTTTTTTTTCCTCCCTGCATATTGCTACAAATGTAAACTTTTTCCACTTCTGTAATTTTGCTCTTTGGTAAGCATTTCTGTACATGTACATTAAAGGATATTCATCTAATCTTAAACATCATGCCCTTTCCCACTACAAAATCACCACTACATTCAACGACTCAATCATGACCAGCTATACCTGGCTTGCTTTTGTCTATTTAGTGTTACAGCTTCAGAAGAAGATCCATAAAAGAGATTCTTCAGACTCAGGATAAGGCCACAGTGAAGTGTGAACCCATATCTCCAGTCCCAGTTCAGTCCCCGAGTCTTTCCCCTAAACACTTCGAGGTGCTTATTGCCATCCAGAATAGAGACTGAGAGAAAATGTGAAGGAAGTCCTGTGAGAAGGTCAGAGGAAGAGGTTTAAGGTTTAGACTAGATTGAAATCTTTCAGGTTGCTTCTCAGGATGGTGTCCTTCACTGCGGCGAAGATCAGACGGATGTTCTCGGTGTCTGTGGCGCAGGTGAAGTGGGAGTACACGGTCTTGTCTTTGTCGGGGTTCTGCTCCTGGTACATCTTCAGAATGAACTCCTGCGCTGATTTAGGGTCACCCTGGGGGCCTTGAGACACGAGAAAATAAAAAGAGGTACAGTAATTAAGCTACACACGCAAATATTTTCTATCTAATATTGTCTGTATTTGTGTTATAAGAAATGAAAGAAATGTTGTGTGCCGTTAAAGAGAGTAAGGACCTGTACACACCGGGCATTAACATGCATCCTGGGAAATCGGATCACAAGTGGTTACCATGAAGTACAAGTGTGAATGGGGTCAAATGTGTCTCGAAGAGATCCGATCACTTAGACTACACTCAGGGATGCATATGGCCACATTGAAGGACTACCTACTCAACTGTATAAGCAGGACTACGTATTCATTCACAAACCTACGGTGTCATGTTAAAACAGTATTGTTTTGATTCCTTCTCACTCTTCCTGCCTCGTGTCAGTTGCAAAAACAATGCATTTGGTCCTTGCGAATGGCAATGTACGTTTGTTTGCATATGGAGTTGCAAGTGGAGATGCATTTTAATGCCAGGTGTGAACTCAAGTACTGTGTCAGGGGTGGCTCAGTGGTTAAGGTGTTGGGTTACTGACTTGAAGGTTGAGGGTTCAAGCCCCATCACCATCAAGCTGCCTCTGTTGGGCCCCTGAGCAACGCCCTTAACCCTCAACTGCTCAGTTGTATAAATGAGATTAATGCAAGTCATTCTGGATAAGGGTGTCTACCAAATGCCATAAATGTAAATGTAAGTACATAGAGATGTTCGCTTGTGATCTGATCACCCAGGACACATGTTAATGCCAGGTCTGAACAGGGCCTGCCTATTCAATGACTATCCCTTATGTTCTGGTTTATAAGATGATAAATATAGAAACACAAAACAGCAACATTTTGGCTAAATCAGTTACTGTATAAACACTAACAAGCACACTGCAGTTAGGCTTAGATGGTTCTTTATAAGTTTAAGTTTTAAAGAAATTAGATATTGGATGTTTGGGGCTGTATTGACTTCCACTGGTGGTTAATTCTGGTCCATGCAGGGTTCATCTGGTTAAATCTCAATCCAACAACTTTGTGAGACAAAAAGTGCAACAATAAATGGATAAGATGCTTTGCTTGTTAATAGTCATTGATTTTTGTATTCATTTAGCACTATTGTAAAAGGAATAAACTCCATAATGTGGTGTTATTGAAACATAATCAACTTCAGGGTGGCCTTCAGGGTAGTCTCAGAACATCCACGTACCTGTGAACTCTGGAAAGTAAGTCGCTAGGTGGGAATAGGCGATCTTCTCCTTCAGAATGTCTGTTTTATTGAGGAAGAGGATGACGGAAGACTGCTGGAACCAGGGGTATGTGATAATGGTCTTAAACAGCGCTTTACTCTCCTCCATACGGTTCTGAGAACAAAAAGTGAGTGAATAAAAGAATAAATATCATCCCTGATGTTCAGCCCACCATTCAATGTATCTGTGTTTAAATTCCAGGCTACTTTGTACCCTACTAATGAACTCCCAATAGACCACTGAGCTGTTTGGATTTCTGGATGGACAGATACATTAATGAAGGTGAAGGAATAAAGCTCTGGAGGAACTGACCTCGTTGTCGCACTCAACAAGGACTTGATCGTATTCACTCAACGCCACTAGGAAGATGATGGAGGTCACGTTCTCGAAGCAGTGAATCCACTTCCTGCGCTCAGACCTCTGTCCTCCCACATCCACCATCCTGGAGTCAGCATGGATAACAAGGTCAAATGTAGATATTCATTAACTTGGAAGAGTCAGTAGATACATTTATATGGCTGTAATTCTATTGGTCTATTGGACATTCGTAAGATAGGAGAGCATCCAATATGGCAGAAAAAGAGCACCTGAAAATGACATTTTCCAAATCGAATGGGTACTCGATGATACCAGTGGTGGGCACTCGTACCCTCAGGATGTCTTGCTCAGTGGGCACGTATGCTGGATCAGCAATACGATCCAGATCATTTAGGTAACTGTAGCACAAGAAGCACAAAAGTAAGACATTTTGAATTAGGTATTGGAGCCTAAGCAACACCACGTATGCATGTTATTGTTTGTGTCCATCAGTGCGTATATAAAGCAGCAGACATCTATGGACACTTCTAGAGCTGTTTCTGCCATGAGAATTGGAAGTCATGAAATGGGTCACAGCATTTCGGAGGTAGAAGCAAAGTTTGGATTTTCACATATGAGCATTTCAAGGGAAATTCCATTAGCATTTCCATAGCAAGGGTCAAGTCTGTCTAAGACTCTCCATCACATGCCTGTCACTTGGCTGGCATTGCACCAATTGCACCCTGCATTTTGCAGGTGGTGAACCCAAAAGATTCCTCTATTTTGTGAGTGGGATGTGTTGCCCCTGGATCTTTACTGGGAATCATTGGGATTGTTCCTTGTCTTACCTCTCTTTTAAGATCTGTTCTTCAAGAGTTGCTCTTAGTGAAACTTGCCACTAGTGGACATTCCCCAATAACCAGGGGTGTAGCTACAGGACAAGACATGTAGGCATTTGCTAGAAGCCCTAAGTTTTAAGGGGGTATCCTGAAGGCTGACGCTAAGTCAAATATCAAACAAAGTGCAGGACTTTGCAGGAATAGCAGATGCAGAATCTAATAATGAAACAATTATGGATGACAGTTGGTGACCTTAAAGTAATGTAATGCACATCCAACATTTAGGCAGAAATAACTCGTATTTAATACAGGACTGACTATTTGGCAGAGTCGGTCAGCTGGTATTCCCGGCGGCGGTCATAACATTCCATAATGCCTGGGTCCTTCCATAGGCAACGGATGGCTTCCACGTAGCTTTCCTCCAACTCCATCATCTTATCAACATCCACCTCGATCAGCAGATCAGTATGGGTCTACGGTCACACACACAGGGATCCAATTATTATTCAGGAGACCAATCAGAACGCACCGACAATAAAACATTAACACATAAGAGTTAAATGGTCGGGTGGGTGATGGGCGAGTAACCTGGTTGTCGGGATTGCCCATTGATATTGACAGCGTCTCCATAGCTCTGATCATGGACTGTATGGCCGTGATGATGTTCTGGAACACCAGCTTCGTGAAAGTTTTCCTGTCTTCCTCAGTGTAGCCGGCACCGTGAATGATGCGCATCTGTTTAATAAAGGTGCTCTTGCCGCTCTCACCCGTACCTGAGGGTGAAGCAGAATGAGGGATACACATGAGACTGATGCTTTGCTTTACTGGGTTGTTGAAGATGCTGCTGTAATCATAAACATGTCATGTCATGTCATGTCGCAATCTGCTCATACCTTCACATTCTTATACACCTGTATCCTATAACGATCTAGAACACCACTACCCGGTGTCACCCAGAACAGGACGCGTTCCCTTTTAAATCTGGTTCCTCTAAAACTTCTTCCTCACAACATCTCAGGAAGATTTTCCATGCCACTATTTTTTTTATGTACCTAACCCTACATCTGGAGTTCTGTAAAGTTCCTTTGTGACAATGTCTATTGTTAAAATTATTATAAACATAAAACTGATTTTTTAGTTTGGCAACAAGAGATGTACCGGAGATGTGGACTTGGCTCGTTGTGATGAGTTCCCTCTCAGTTCCTCAAGTCGCTTATGTTTAAACTTCTGTTTATAACAGACAGGAGAGACATGCTTATATCTTGTTTAAAGAGGAGGCCCGTTTGGACATCCATCTTCCCGCTGGCTGTATACAGGGAGTATTTTACTGCAGTCATTAAACCACAGCTATGCTGCTACAGCCATAAAACATCTATCATGAAGTGGGAGGACTTCTGGAAGCTTCTACAGTTTTGGTGGTGTTGTCAGTACGTTGGGTTATTTGCATGAGACTGGAGGTCAACTTGGTTCTCGGGTCTCAACTTGGATCTTGGTCTAAGTAATTTATATATATATATGTGTGAGTAGTGACTAGAATAACACCATGTAGGTATTTTACATTAAAGGTTAGCTATTTTAGTGACTAAATACTCTTATAAGAAGCATGGTGGTGGCATTTCTAGCCACGTAACTGTTCTCCGACCACCTATTTACATGGAAAACCCCCCAATGTCTCAGTTTCACTCTTGTTCTCTGTCAAACGTACATCATAAAGGAATCAATTTGGAGTCCAAACTGTCCTTTTGAAATGACAAAGCTAAGCATGCAGATTTGCCATGAACCTTCCATGAATTTGTACAATCGATTAACATCCTAATCTTAAAATACCTGGAATTGAACACTAGACTGATTCATGATTCATTCAAAATCTAAACTGTAACTTCTACAAAATGAGTAATAGTCTTCATGTGTACTAGCCACTTCCACCCTAAACTATTTGTTAAACAAATTGGCTGTACGTGTGAGTGTAAGTGTATGTGTATGTGCGTGCACATACAGGCTTTACTGGAAGTAGTTATACAAAGGACAACTAGCAAAGGTCTAAGGAAAGTGCATAAAATGAATCACAGTTACATTTCGTACATACTTTAACCACACACACTTGCTCTAGGTTTTTTTTTTGTTTTGTTTTTTAAACACACACCGGCTGGCTGATTTCTCCAGGGGACTCATTAAACTCCAACGCAACAATAGGAATTGAAATCTCTTCAGTTTGCCTTTGCCCTTGCGCTCCTTTCCTTTTGCATGAATTAGCATCGCCGAATTTCCAAGTGACGTCAGGACGTTTAGGACAAATGAAAATGACCAGATTTGAATGACTCTGACTTTAAGCTTCCAGATCCTCACAAAGTGTCCTGACAATGTGTCCTGACAATGTGTCCTCACAATGTGGCTTACATAACAACACGTCATTAAGCAATTCATTTAAAGCATTATGACATCCTGAGCCCAAAGATTTTAGATTTACATAGGTTTCAGTCGTTTTTAAACATGGGTTAAGTGTCTTTCATGACAATCTGTGCACATATTTCAGATAAATAACATAAAACATTAGCAGAAAAGCTTTTTTTTTTTTTGTCTGTCCCAGCCCAGTATAACTACGACTACACTAATGCTGAATGGATCTATTATATATAATAAACAACCTTTTCCACAGCTTATTCGTTATAGACTATTAAACAATGTACCTTTATTGCAACTGTTTTACCTGAACATATTCACAACTATATTATATTTGAGCTTAAGTATAAGTCACACTGAGGATCACTGGAAGAAGAAATGTAAATTCTCTTGTAAATTTTCAATGATATTGTGATACTGACTGATGAGGTAACCTTGAAAGTACATTTACATTTATGGCATTTGGCAGACACCCTTATCCAGAGTGACTTACATTTATCTCATTTACAGTTGAGGGTTAAGGGCCTTGCTCAGGGGCCCAACAGTGGCAGCTTGGTGGTGCTGGGATTTGAACCCTGACCTTCTACTCAGTAACCCAACACCTTAGCCATTGAGCCACCCCTGCCCCAAAGTACGAACCTGTTACCCAAAGTATAGACTGATGGTAAATGGTTAGAATGTTCTTTTTCAGCTTTGTTATTGAAAATATTAGTAAAGACACCTTGTAAAATATGATATTGTTGGAATGGTTGTTTTTTTTTTATTATTCAGTGTTGAAAAATGATTTTGAAAAGAAATTTGAGTTACAAAGGCTAATATTTTTATTATATTTTTACACCAATATTTTTTATATTTTTACACCAAATATTTTTCTGTTTAAACTAATTTTTATGACTTTTATGTAGCACTGTATTGCTTCCACTACAGTGAGTTGGCGGTTTATAAATCGCTATTTTAATACAACTATAACAAACTGGTTTATGCACATCCCTGTTTACTGAATATGATATATTTAACTGATTATATTAATTTAATGATTAATATGATATATCGAAGTCCTAACCAATGGCATGTGACTAGTGCATCTCTAAAAATTAGAATATTGTGGAAAAAGTTTTCATAATTTCATTTGAAAAAGGTAAACCGGCATATATTTTATATTCATTGCATGTCAAGAGACATATTTCATTTTGATCATTAAGGCTTGTAGCTTATGAAAAGCAGAAATCCAGTATCTCAAATGATTAGAGTATTTCTTTTGTGAACAGCCAGCCTTTTCAGCAATGACCTTCTGTGTCCTTGTGGAGGGGGTTGATGATCGTCTTCTCCACAACTGTCGAGTATTGAGATACTGGATTTCTGATTTTCATGACCTGTAAGGCATAATGATCAAAATAACACAAAAAGGCTAGAAAAACTGTATGTCACTTCATATGTAATGAATATATATATATATATATATGACATGTCTATATGACAGTCTTTTTCCACTATATTACATTTTTTTGAGATGCATTAGTATATTATATTCTTTACTTATACTTATTGATAATTCTATATAGTTCTGATTTGACTAAATTGTCTTCCTGCCATTACATACAGTATATTATGAAAAGATTCATTGAGACTGAGACTCATAAAATGTGTTGCCTACATGAGCCTGAAGTAAAACCATGCATTGACCTCAGAAATTTGATAGAATCTCCTTCATACCAATGTAAGTATTCAACCCTGAATTCTTAAAGCTTTCGTTACATTTTCTATCACAGGGTCTCTGAACGTACTGCTGGTTCTAAGGCAAATCACAGGATTTATGAAGAATTCTGAGGAACTTGTATCCTGGATAATCCTGGATAATCGAAATCATAAAATGTGGTGAAGCTTGTGAGAAGTATGTTTTCCACCTCGGGAAAGTCTTCAGGGCAGGATGAAGGGGGCCCACCAATCGGTGACCAGTGGGTGTGGCTGAGTGTGTGATGTTTGTTTGTTTCTAAATGAAGATCCAACAATGGAGCTTGACAAAGCGATAGACGCAGTAGTAACAACAATGCTAGCAAATATCAAGGAAATGAAGCAGGAAGCAGCCAGAGCCAGGGGCTTAGTGAGTTTTGGATTACAAGATACGTCATATCATGGTCACTGCCAATCGCTGAAAGGCTACTCAAAAACGAACCTACACCCATAAGCCTACACCCATTAGGACAATCCCCAGTGGTGCCTGTTATTCAGGAAATGAATTTGGGTCTGGTTTTACCAGGCTCTGAAATCACAGCCCACCCTAATCAAAGTATATTTAGTCCCGCTTTCTTATAGTCATTATCCCGATCCTATATTGGACTTAATATTCTGTCAGCAGAACGTTCAGGCGTAGAAATCTCTAAGGCTCCAATAAACCGATAAATTATTACTGTAGACATCTAAATAATGTTCGTGACATAAATCAGTCCCTGAGGCTTATCTTGGTTGCCCGAAGTTTTAAGAATCCCTGTTTTAGAAAACATTAGATGATTTAAAATACATGTTCATAATAAATGTACATGTTCATGTCCCTCGTTCTGCTCCTAGCTGTACCTGTGAGTATTGTCAGGATGAAGCTTTGAGTCTCCTGGGAAGAGCCGGAGTGGTCAGTTGGTGAGATAATGAATCCTTGGGGATATTAATCAGACTTCCACACTGTAAGCTTTCACACAGTCTTGCACAGGTTCAGCTACACTGCTGATCTGATGGTACTCTCATACAGGAGAAGGGTTTGCTTTAATCTACACTACACGACTCACTTTTATTCACTATTACTTCTTGGCAATGAAAGCAGTGGTAACATTTCATTGAAGTGATCCGGGTGTGAATGTATAAAATGAATCTGAAGGCTTACAGAGATGATGGAGAAGAAAGAGAAATATTTCTGTATGTGTGTATGTGTGTGTGTATGTGTGTGTTTGTGTTGTGGCCTGCATGCTCTTGAGGAAATTCGGCTCTGAGCTCATTGAGCAGTGGATGTCGTGTTTTGCATGCCTTTGCATAGCTACAGCAGTCACTGTGGCCGTGCTACCATAAACTAGAGTTACCCAAAACATGCTACGGTAACTAAAGCCACAGCCCACACACACTGTAGGACCAGGTATATTTACCAGTGCCCACTGTGGGAGACTGCTCATTAAACTGATGTCAGATCTCCATGAAAGATCACGGTAGAGACAGGAAAGTCCCTAAACTATGCATGTGCACATGTCCAGTGGAAACAGCTATGGTACAATGTCATTTTGTGGTAATTGTAAACAAACTGAAATGCATGTAGGCAGAAATCTGGGAACATCAGGCACATTGGGAACATCTGTGTACCTGCTCAAACCTTGGTGTTAATCAATTTCTTGTCAAACAGTAATCACATTTTGTATTAACAATTTGGTGTAGAACTGTCCAATCATTAGACGACGGAAGGTAAACAATTGGTTATTACTGTGTTTATTATCTAAATATTGTTATTTCGTCTACAAATCTGGTCCAGTGAGACACGTTGAATGTATGCGATAAATATCTTAACCGTAAACGCAGGATGCTATGTGTTTCGAAGCATGACGCTATTGGTCATGTGATGTTTCACATCTTTGCGAGAGATCGCGGTTCGACTTTTCTTTAGTTACTATGACGCAGGTCGGTTTACAGCGCAAACCAGATTCTGAAGTGAGGAGACCTGTAACAAGTGACAAATTCAACAAAACAAAAACTGTAATGTATGTAATGCAGCTTAAAAAATAAAACAGCAAGTTCACATGCGAATACATTTAAAGATGAATTTGGGAATGTTTCACACACACACATGTAATGTTACTAACGCATGTTTGTGATGTTAAAATCTATACTTTCCCCATTTTGTTTGTACATTAGCCTACTTACATGTTCTTCACGTCATAATTAATATGACCTGTAGGGTTATTTTTTTTAAACTTCTGGTATGTTAGTCGACATAACACATTCTCAGTGAAGACTTGAGATAAAAGTACGTAAGGACGGTGTCGCTTAGCCTGGTTTGTCCAAGCGACACCTTTTTTCCAGCGTAAACGTTCAATTCAATTCAAATCAAATTTATTTCTAAAGCGCTTTTAACAAAGGAAGTAGTGGAAAAAGTTCTTTTTTTTCGTAAACGGTCATATATTTTAGATTCTTTGACATATTTCAAGCATTTTTTTTTTTTTTCATTTTTGTTAATTATGGCTTGTAGCTCATGAAACGCAGAAATCCAGTATCTCAAACGATTAGAATATTTATTTTGTGAACAGCCAGCCGTTTCAGGAACGACCTTGTGAAGGGTGTTGATGATCGTCTCCAGAGTCAAAGTCAGCCGTCTTTCCCGTGATTGCAGCTGCGTGTTCTGAACTAGACCAAGAGATACACGGCATATATACAGTATATTGTTTGAGATTCTGGATTTCTGTCATGAACAGTAAGGCATAATGATCACAAAAAGAGCAGAAATATGTCCCTTCATATGTAATGAACATCATATATGACAGTTTACCTTTTTCAAATGAAACGATGAAGAAGAAGAAAAGAACACTGCCATCATATATTATATATTATAATTTATGGAGATATTATCATTTTTGGAGATGCACTAGTAACTTTAGATCAGTTTTATGTCTAATGAGCAAGCCAGGGTGACTGTGGCAAGGAAAAACTCCCTGAGACATCAAGGAACCAGACTCAAAAGGGTCTTCGTTTGGGTGATACCGGATTTGTATCTTTAACCTAGGACGGTGCATGTGGCGTGCATTTAATGCTTTATATGTCTTTCACACTATTTTGACGTGAAAGCTAGATAGTGAAGGTAGAACTGTTATATCTTGATGTTGAAGGTAGAACAAGCAGCAGTCAGGCAAACTACCCTGCGCACTTTTCAGATCTCCCTGTGTTTAGATATAATACATATACGAGTCTAGAAAATGATTATGACGTAATAATGAGGATGAAGGTGTGATTGATGGCTTACCTAGCAGCAGGAGCTTCAGCTCTCTCCTGGAGTCATTCTTATCACGTCGGAGCTGTTTGTCAATCTCCTGATTGATCCTTCGGCGCTCCTTCTCCTCCGCGGACATACAACACCCCGCCATCCCTTCTCTCTCACTCTATCTCTCTCTCTATGTATTTATATAACGCCTAGTTTTGTTTTCTATCCCTCAACTCAGTTGCGCTTGTCGCCTTTTAAGTCATGCGCGCCCCCCAGTCACCCTCAATCTGCCTCTAATAATCTTACAAACTGATCACGGAAAAGTCCCGTTATCCTTCCTTCCCTTGTTCATTTTTTCCCTAGCATCCTCTACTTTAGTTCTCGGCTTGTCTCCGTGTCCCAGCGCCCAGAACGCAGGAGTTTTAGGAGGAATAGTAGTCGGAGTAGTTAGCGCATGCGCAACAAGACTGAAACAGCCTGAATGACAGCAGGCGCTGATTTGCATATTCATGACATCACCCGAGCTCATTTGCATATAGGAGCATTATACGTCTAGGAGATTTTTTTTTTTTTTTTTAGAAAAGAGAACCTGCTGGAACATCCTACCAGACTGCAAGGCGATATCTATTAAATGCTAAAAGATATAAGGGTTAGACAATGAAACTGAAACACCTGTCATGTTAGTGTAGGAGGTTTCATGGCTAAATTGGACCAGCCTGGTGGCCAATCTTCATTAATTGCACATTGTACCAGTAAGAGCAGAGTCAGTCATTTTCTGTACCACTTGTTCCCAGTTACGCTAATCCATTGTAGGGCTCACACACACACATTCACACTCGCATTCACACACTAAGGGCCAATTTTCCCATCACC